>JAFEMH010007168.1:0-99677 GCA_022495995.1 Adenophora triphylla var. japonica | reverse complement strand
AGATCTTGAGAAAGTTCTAGGCAAGAGACTAACAAAGCACTCCATGAGGCTAAACCTGGTAAAATGCACCTCTGCGGCGTGCAAAGCAAGCGGCAAGGTACTGGGGTACATGGTTGCATAAAGATGTATCGAAGCCGATCCCAGGAAAATCAGGGCCATCAGGTCTCAACATGAAGCCGCCTCAAACCCTGGCAGTAAGTAAAAGAGCTTCATGAAAGGCTTCGGTACATCAAGGTCATTTTCATCAAGCCAATTGACATCTCTCTGCGAGCCCATGTTCAAACTGATGGAAAAAGAATGTCGACATCAAATGGGGACTCCGAGTGCCAAACAACTTTTGAGAAAATCAAGACCTACTTGGTTAATCCCCCAATTTTGTGCCCGCCACATGAAGACAAGCCACTACTCCTGTATCTCTACAAGGCAGACACGTCAAGATCGAGAGCTAATGCTGGCACAAAGAGGCAGGGGAAGATTCCAAGGTTGAGCATGCAATGTACTTCGTAAGCCGGAAGCTTCAAGGAAAGTGAACTCAGCTACTGAGGCATCGGACAGAAAGACTTGCACCGCCTTCGTCATGGGTAGTCGGGAAACTGAAACACTACATGCAGCCGACCATTCAGTACTCCTGGCTCCAAAGTGGACCCCGTCCGATATCTCTTTGACAAGCCATCTCTGTCAAATGCCAAGCTAGCCAAGTGGTCATTGCCTTCCTGGCTGAGTCTCGACATCAAGTACATGGTCAAAAAATCAACGAAGGGCAAGTAATCGACAGATCAGCTGGCCGGCTTCCAAGCAATGAACTCTAAGGGTCCCTGGTGCGCTATTTCCTGGACGAAGGAATCTTTTCACTTGACAGCGAAACCGCTGGCAACTCTTCTTCGGATGGGGCAGCCCAACAAGAAGGGGAATGGCATTGGAATGCTCCTTGTCGAATCCCAAGGACGAGCATACTCACATAGCCATCGAGACTGAGATTTCGAGAGCAACCAACAATGCGTAGCAGAATCTGAGCACGCTGGCTAGCAGGTTTGGAAGCCCTCCAAATGGCACCTCAGAGCGCAACATCTGAGGCTGGATGTATATGGAGACTGACATTGATCATCAAATCAAGTGTCCAACAAATGGAAGACGGTAGATTACTGGGCTTCGAAGTACCACGCGTACATGGAGGGAGCTCATTGCTCGGTTCAAGGACATCTCTTTTCACTATTTGCCAAGCAGACGGGAAAAAGCCGCTTCGCAGACGCAGCACACGGCAACCCCCTCGCCTCTCTTGTTCCGAAACTCCCGAGTGGGAAAGCAATAAAACCCCTTAGAGGAAGAGGCAGACGGGAAACACCTCCTATTCGAGAACGAAAAAGAAAAAGAAACGATCGACGAGACACAGGTACAATCAGGCATTTACCGAGTACCTCCAAAGCGGAGAAGCTTCCTTCACAAAAAATGAAGATGGAAAATACAAAGAAGGGGAATCAAAGCCAAAAACATGATGGCATTAAAATGCCTGGCATCCCACTTCGTCATGCAGGGGGTATGTTGTACAAGAAGCGCCACCAAGGGCCACTCCTTGATTGTGTAAACAAAGAAAAAGCCACCGAGCTAACTGAGCGAAGTTCACAGACGGAACCTGCGGTCCGCACATGAAACGCCGCGAGCATTGAGCATTGAGATCATTACTCCGTAAATGGGAAGTACTATTGAGATATCAATGGATGAACAGGTCGCATCCAGTTCATCCCAGGAAGGCTGCGACAAATGTCAATCGGTTCTCCAACCTCAATCACATCCCACCTCACAAACTCTATTGCAGTGACTACGCCATGCGGCCTTTCGCTACCATGGGGAATCGACGTCATCGGCAAGATAACTCACTCCAGGCGATCTTGATGGTCGCGAAGTTCATTTTAGTCGGAGCCGACTACTTCACCAAATGGGTAGAAGCCGAGATACGTCACAAGGTACTAAATTCTAAAGAAGGTTGGCTTTGAGTTCATTCGAGAGAACATCATGTGCCGATACGGAGTGTAACGAGATCATCTCCGAACAAACGGGGGACTTCCAGCTTCGAAGGGTAGATTGTGACCCACTAACGACCGAATTCGTAAGTCGCGCGTCACGAAGTCTTCTCTTCACGACCACAAACCAATGGGTGCAAGAGTAGGGGCGAACTCAACCAAGACTCTCGCCATGATAGTCGGAGGAAGATGACCACCAAGGAGGGTCGGGACTTGGCCCGAAAAGCTACATCTAGCCCTATGGGGATACAGTAGACGTGCGGTCGTGGGAAGCCGCCACAGGGGAGACTCGTTTCGCACTTACCTACGGAATGGAAGCGACAATGTTGCCGGTGGAATTAGAAATTCCATCCCCTCCGGAGTCCTCTTGGGAAAACGGGATCAATGAAGTCGAATGGCTGACAGAGCCGTCCACGACGGCAAACTTGCTCTACTCGACGAGCGCGGATATGAAAGCCGTGGAACACACTCTGAGCCTACCAGAGGCGGAATGGCACGAGCATGTCGACAAGAAAGTCAAGATCCGAGACATCGAGAGAGAAAGCGCGACTTGGTGCTAAAGGAAAAGCCTCCTACGCGAGACCAATCCCCTGCCGGTAAAGTGGGAGCCTACCTGGATAGGACTGCGTTCGTGGTACAAAGAATCTTCTGCGGAGGAGCCATGAAGCTAGCAGACTTTGGACGGAAACCGCTTTCGTTAACCGTGAAACGGAAGCAAGCTCCGCAGATGCTTCGTTTGCAAGGGGAAGAGCACAGAGTCAACTCTCCTTCCCCATACACCGTCCCCCTCGTTAAATTAAAGTGCTAAAAGAGTAATACCCAACTGGAGTACATTCAGCTAATGATCCAGGTAAAACAGATCCGCCACTTCTTTTGTCTTTGTCTTTTCTCCGGAAATTCACCTAAAGTGTCGAACTACGGGTGACCTTGAGCCCCTTAGGTCCAATTGTAAAAGGGGGACGTTGAGGCAGCCATCAAATTTGGTTTGGTCTAAAAAACAAAAAAAATACAATAAGCAATCAATTGTCTCTTGTGCTCTCGAAAACTCTTTTCACATTTAACCTACAAATTCATAGCTTGGTTAAAACATTCTTTGATGAGTTCAAGCACGGTCAACTCATTGACTCGCTACTACGCTAGCAAAACTGACAAATAAAATATTAATCAATTAATGTGTCTCTGCAATGACAATGGTTGGATACTACTGGACGGCAAGGTCAACCTAAGTTTCCACGTGCAGGTCCTTCACGTCCTTCTTCCCGCTTCCCTTTTCCCCGGCGAGTGTTCTTCACCTTCGGGAAAAATTCCGGTAGGCCTTCTACCTGGCTCAGGAGGACTCTTCCCGACCCGCCTCCGTCAAGCCTTGTGGCCGTCAAGCGGCAGCCCTTTCTCTAGCTCTGTCTCGGAGCCGCCTCAGCTTCGAGCCATCATCATAGTGAAATCTTGATTGGCCTCCGGATCAGGCATTTGCCTCATAATCTGACCATGGCATTCGCAGCATCTGATTCCAGGGGTTAGCCCTCGCTTCAGTCACTCCTCAAGGTCGAGCTGTCATGTGTAACATCGACGCAACTGACTCACTCCGTCTCCACAAGAGTAGACCATCTCGTGTCTCTCCATGTCTACACAATCTTCGTACATTGGGCCCAGACACCTGTGTCGACAGGACGGTGCCCTCTTTCCGGTGAGAGAACCCCTCGGCCGAGCGGAAAGGACGTGTATTGCCACCACCGGGTGATCAGGCTGAATAGCTGTCGAAGGATCTTCCATCCGCGAGAGATCCCACCTCAAAGGGTAGCAGGATAACTCAGGATCAGTCGGTGGCACTCGCTCCAGCCGTGGTCGTCGCAGAACCGGCTGATGGAATATAGAAGGACGTACGAGACGATCCCAGGCACTACGCCGATCAAGCGAGCACTCCTCCCGAGCGGTCCTCCCAGCTGCAACTTCCAATGGGGAACCCGCCATCGCAAGTGATGCGTGTAAAGTCTGGGCCGTCCAGAGACTCATTCGGCGCCTGATCGCCCCTATCCACCGGAAGGACGTCGCGAGAAAGACCAGCGTCAGAGGACATTGACACCTCGGGGGCATCATCCGCAGCCTCTCCCTCAACCACATGACCTCGGCGCAGAGCGGGACTCCCTCCCCGCGTAGTCATCGGCTACCGTCGCCATTCCGTGCCATGCCCAGGGGAACGTCTCGTCAAGACTGGCGGACATCGATGTCTCCCCAGCACTCCGGCAGCTTTGCCTCACTAGGTCCAGGACACCTGTGATGGCACACACCGAGAGGCACGTGAATGTGAGCAGGAGTAGCAAGTCGCGCACGGACGAAACGCGTCCCCATCGAAAAGACGCTCCCGCCTGGGGCTCTCAGCAGATGCTTTGCATGTCTCGAAATGTCAACATGAATCGGTATCTGTGCTGTGGCACATCCCGTATGCTTCTCCAATTAGAGATACCAAACAAAGACACTAGCTTCTGCACACGGTGGCCACGCCACCGGCATACGCAGAAGAAGCCCAGCTGTTCCGATCTCAGGTCCTCCTGAGAATGGCCGGGAAATCTTCAACGTAGGAGTGATCTTCGTTGTACGAAAAGGTTGTACACATTCTCTGCCGTCACGTCCCGGAAAGCCGAGTGCTTTGGCCTCTGCAAAAGATCCCAATCTGGCATGTGAGCTCCTTCCAAAGCCCAAACAGATTTAATCCCGCTTGACCTTCGAAAAACCTTTTTGTTACGCACTCGTTGTGGTTCCGTACCCACGACTGAAAGTTGTCCAAATATCGCTCTTGCATCCGAGACGATAACTTGGGAAAGGGAGCCATGTCAGAAAATGAAGGGAACCTTAAGAAATGGAAAGGAATTCAACCAGATGAACAAAAAACTATGCGCAGTTTCTTAAACAATTGCAAAGCTGAAACTGCAATTTAAAGAATCTGGAAATTCATTCCAAGTCCAGGCGGACTCCTCTGCAGGTTGACTTGGTCAACTCTGCCCCGCCCTAAATTGGAAACATTTCCAAGCCACTCCTGTTCACCTTTGAGAAATCTGCGCTGCCCATGGTTTCATGCAACAAATATCGTATCCCTTCCAGCCCAGGGCTCGTGGCAACATGCAAATAATTAATAATTAGTGCATGCATGCTTAATTTTTGACCCGTTCAATTTTTAATGCATTTCTCATTTTATTTATTTTTGATTAACCTACTTCCTTATTTGCCAAAAATAACAGAAGGTGATCACAGAATAAATATGCGAAGTACAGGTTCCGCCCCACGGCGCCTTTTTGCAAATACAGTTCAAATCAAAATTTGTTTTGACAAATACATGCATTTTGTCTAAACAAAGGAGGAAGAGAGAAAGCGGTAAAAGTAGGACTACTCCGAGTCCCCGCTCGTCATCCGTACACTCGACGTACTTTGCCCCCGCTCCCGGATCAGTCGCAAACAGGAACTCGCCAAATTCCTCAGATCCGGGAATGGGCAAAAGGCCTCCTCGGAGTGCCGAACTCGGAGACTCCCCCTCTCGCGCCCCGAGTGCGCAGAAGAAGGAGCTCCAAATCCGGTCATTCCGCAGCGAGGTGGCCGAACCCTGTGTAAAGTCCTCCCCACGCTGTGGGAGCAGCGAATCTCTCGGCCTGGACGGCCCCGATCACGGACGTCCACGCTCCTCGGGACTGCACCGCATGGACTCCCACGAGCCTCCTAGCGTGGGCGGACCACCCGTCCACCAGGCCTCATGGCGTCATTGTGCGTGAGGCCGGATACTGCGAACCAGGAAAGTCATCAGAAAGCAAGCAGAAAAAGTACAGATGCAACATTTGCAGAATGCTACTATCAAATGCAGAAAATCAAAAAGGGTGCTCACCGAAGCATTGGGGTCCGCCCTGTATCGTGGTATCGGCTCAGCCGAGAGCGGGATCACAAGTCGCCTGCGCGAACCATCCAGCCCCTCGTACGCCAGCCTAGCTCGTGGGATCGGAAAATCTCGAGGACATCCAGGGACCTCGCCTTCCCTAATCGCGACCTTTCACGGTCCGATTTCAATCCTTAATCGCGACCTTTCACGGTCCGATTTCAATCCTTAATCGCGACCTTTCACGGTCTGATTCCAATCCTTAATCGCGACCTTTCACGGTCCGATTCCAATCCTTAATCGCGACCTTTCACGGTCCGATTCCAATCCTAATCGCGACCTTTCACGGTCCGATTTCAATCCTTAATCGCGACCTTTCACGGTCCGATTTCAATCCTCAATCGCGACCTTTCACGGTCCGATTTCAATCCTCAATCGCGACCTTTCACGGTCCGATTCAATCCTTAATCGCGACCTTTCACGGTCCGATTTCAATCCTCAATCGCGACCTTTCACGGTCCGATTCTCAACTGCGACCTTTCACGGTCCGATTTCAATTCTCAACCGCGACCTTTCACGGTCCGATTCAATCCTTAATCGCGACCTTTCACGGTCCGATTTCAATCCTCAATCGCGACCTTTCACGGTCCGATTCCAACTCTCAATCGCGACCTTTCACGGTCCGACTCCAACTCTCAACCGAGACCTTTCACGGTCCGATTCAATCCTTAATCGCGACCTTTCGCGGTCCGATTTCAATCCTCAATCGCTACCTTTCACGGTTCGATTCTCAACCGCGACCTTTCACGGTCCCCAATTTCAATTCTAGCTGCGACCTTTCACGGTCGATTTCAATCCTCAACGCGACCTTTCAGCGGTCCGATTTCAAATCCTCAATCGCAACCTTTCACGGTCCGATTCAATCCTCAATCGCGACCTTTCACGGTCGATTCAATCCTCAATCGCGACCTTTCACGGTCCGATTTCAATCCTCAATCGCGACCTTTCACGGCCCGATTCCAACTCTCAATCGCGACCTTTCACGGTCCGATTCCAACTCTCAACCGCGACCTTTCACGTTCCGATTTCAATCCTCAATCGCGACCTTTCACGGTCCGATTTCAATTCTCAAACGCGACCTTTCACGGTCCGATTTGTCGAATCGCGACCTTTCACGGTCCGATTTCAATTCTCAATCGCGACCTTTCACGGTCCGATTCCAATTCTCAATCGCGATCTTTCACGGTCCGATCTCAATCCTCAATCGCGACCTTTCACGGTCCGATTTCAAATCCTTAATCGCGACCTTTCACGGTCCGATTCCAATTCTCAATCGCGATCTTTCACGGTCCGATTTCAATCCTAAAATCGCGACCTATCACGGTCCGATTCCAATCCTCAATCGCGACCTTTCACGGTCCGATTTCAATTCTCAATCGCGACCTTTCACGGTCCAATTTAAATCCTCAATCGCGACCTTTCACGGTCCGATTTCAACTCTCAATCGCGACCTTTCACGGTCCGATTTCAAGTCTTAACCGCGACCTTCCACGGTCCGATTTCAATCCCCCATCTCGACCTTTCGCGGTCCCATCTCAAACAGTCAATCCAGACCTTCGCGGTCCGACCTCCACTCTCCTATCGAGACCTTCGCTGTTCGTCTTCTCGGCAACAGCAATAAGCCCGAACCCCAAGGCACGAACGCCTTGCAACAATCCCTCTTCGGCCATCCTCGTAAGCCCGAACACCTTTTCACTTCAGCAAGTGAACATTCATCTCCCCGGCTGCCAGTCGTAAGCCCGATCATTCCACCTCAGCGGTAGCTGCAATAAGCCCGCACAACAATCCCTCTTCGGCAACAGCAATAAGCCCGAACCCCAAGGCACGAACGCCTTGCAAAAATCCCTCTTCGGCCATCCTCGTAAGCCCGAACACCTTTTCACTTCAGCAAGTGAACATTGTCTCCCAGGTGCCGGTCGTAAGCCCGGTCGTTCCACCTCGGCGGCAATAAGCTCGCACAACAATCCCTCTTCGGCCATCGGAGGGTAAGTGGCGAACGCTCATCCCAGCAGGATAAACTGGCAACGGCAATAGCCCCGGCCCAAGGCACGAACGCCCTCGTCGGCATCGCAACTCCGGGTTTGAGGCGCCGCGCGCCCTCGAAGGTTTCGAAGTCCCGAGGTTCGGGCGCCTCCCAACAGTCTCCATTCAGGTACAGTACCTCGCGAATGGTCTCATCCAGGTTTAGATGCCTCCTAGCAGTCTCGCTTCAGTCGAGGTCCGATGCGCGGCCCTTGCCGCCCTTCGAACTACGATCGGCTTGATTCCCGCTCGGGATACGTAGGAATCCTTTTCTCTAAGGGTCGGCCAGTCGACCGCGAGGTCTCTTTCAAAGTAAGGCATCCGATTTGGATCCTTATCTTTTCAACGACCCCACCTCCTTCGGAGGAGACGTCGTGAGGGCTAGCTAAGTACCCAAATCCGGTTCGTCCAAATCCGGCAGAAAGTTAACCGAAATCCATTAACTGGCCCGCTCCAGGTTAATCGGAACTCGTTAAACTCCATGTTCTTTGTGCGACGTCCGGGGCTTGCCCGTGCATCTCGGCGTCAAAGCCGTGCATAACACGTGTCATCTCACGTAAAAGTATGGCTTTTTCCGGAAAACGCATTTTCCGGCACATTAGGGGCATTTTGGACATTTTCAGATACATTATTTTAAAAACGGACAAAACCGGGACCGGGGAACGAATTCCCATAAGGCTGGTGACTCAGAGGGCACGTGGCAGCCATGCCACCTCCCTCTAGTCACCCTTCAATCACAAATCAAGGCTAAAAGACCAAAATACCCATGATTTGCAAGCCTAGTCCGGCCGGACTCCCTGTGCACTTTTCCTGAAATTGCCAGCAAGTCCCCCAGATTTCCAAAATACCCAAAAACCCCCTGGATTCACTCCAAGTCCGTCCGGACTCCTACTGCAATTTTCACCCTATAAATAGAAGTTGCTGTCAAAGGCAAGGGAAGACCAAAATTCACTCCAAAAAATCACCACCCCCACGCAAGCCTCCAGCGGCTTCACCCCTTCAGAGCTCCCGTTTCGTCTCGATTCGCTTGAAACCTTCATATTTCGATCAAATACGCACCTTACTACTTCGAAACAACCTTTCGAATCACTTTCCGTGTCCCGTACACACCTCCCGAGCCAAAGGAGTCAACCCTAGCCATAGGTATAACTCCCTCTCTCTAAATCTCTCGTTCCGTCTCGGTTACGCGCCGGTCGCTACAACCGTTTCGAACGTCGTTATCAAAATGTAGAGCGCCTCCGTCTAATGGGGTCCGATACGTTTTAGCCCTCGATCCTCTTCTCTTTCCGTAAGAGAAGTAATCCACGGGTTAAAGCGGCGTTCCGACCCCCGTTCCGTCTACTTTTATTGTCATTTACCAATTCGGATCGATCGATCCGTCGATCGTCATTTTAATTTTTGTCATTTACAAATCCGAGCCGTTTGGCCTCGTTGGTTGTCATTTACAAATCCGAGCCGTTTGGCCTCGTTGATCGTCATTTGCGAGAATCCGGATCGTTTGATTCCGTTGATACCGCACTTTAAATCTTTGTCATTTATAAAGTCGACCCGTTTGGATCGTGATAGTATTTACTTTTCAAAGTCACGAGTCGCAACCCGATTCGTTGATCGCATATCATTTAAAACGCATTTTCTAGTAAAAATCGTTAACAAATGTAATGCCCGGTTCAAAACCGGAGTTCGTCCGTCGAACTCTCTTTCAAAAGCGCGAAATGACGTTCGGCCTCCGAATGCTCATCTTCAAACTAAAAGCCGCCATTTGACACTTAAAATCATTTAAAACGCATTTTCCGTAAAAATCGTTAACAATGACACGCTTAGGTTCAAAAAACCGGAGTTCGACCTTGAACTCCTTTTCAAACTCAAAATCGACGTTTGCCACGCAAACGCTCATTTCAAACTCAAAGCCGACGTTTGTCATTCAAGCGCTCGTCTTTTCAAACAAAGTCACCTAATCAGCGTTTGTCATTCAAACCAATATTAAGCTTGTCATTCAAGCCCCCATTTCAAAAGACACACACACACACACACGATTTCGAGAAAGGTAAAAAGACTCGTCATGCGAGGCGTTTCGGCCGATCTCGTAATACTCTACCCGAGACGTAACTTGACCTCCGAACCTAACAATCTCTGGTAGAAAAAGCATTTTACTCGTTTTGCTTTGCCAATAAAAATGATCCCCGTTTTCAAAGCCTTTTCCTAAGTTTTTGCTACCAATAAAAACGACACCTTTTCACAATAGCCGTTTCTCAACGTTTGGGCTCAAAATACAAAAACCGTGTGGCGACTCCTCATTTTTCCTTTCCATGAAGCGAGGTCTCAGACACCAACCCCTCCGCGAAAGACAACCGCCTTTCGCATCGCGCGAAATCCGGGTAATTTCATATAGGCAAATTCTTCTAAACCAACATTCAACCCAGTTTCCTCATTTAACCTAACTAGGGCCTGTAGGCATCTCCAGCCTTGAGGCATAATTTGGGCATAGTTGAGCTTTGTGGAAGTAAAAAACCTAGTAATTAAGTCTGGGAAAGGGAATTTTAGGCCAATAACGAAAGGATATTCCGGGAAGCATACCCAATCGGGGGAATAGCACTCAGAGGTCAAGTCGGGGTGGGTGAAGAAGATGGTATCATATGGCATTGCGTGATTTTTCTTAATAATTTCCAGGTTGACCTTAGGAATCAAGCATTTTTCTTTGTCGGGTTCTTTCAACATATTTTGAGTTATAAAACCCTCCGGCAAACCTTCTTCACTTTCGATTATACTAACCATCTTTCTTCCCATTTTAAAAACTTGAAGAAAAATTACCAACAAAGAAATTGAAAAAGGACGGGGAACTTACCAGAAATTTCTCTTGTTTTTCTTCTTACGATTTCTCCTCGATTTTTCTACAAAATAAAACCCTGGTTATATGAAGATTTTCGGTGAAAGGGAGAGTTGGGGAAGAAGGATTCTAATTTATGGAAGAAGTTGTAAGCGGTTGGGAAACTAAAAGAAGCATCATGATCTTTTGCCTTGAAAATAGCCAAAACCGTCCCATCAAAACCTTTTCATTTAAAACCGCCGTATTCTATATCTAATTTTTGCCAAACTTTTTAAATTTTTTGTCTCCTTATATTCTTTTTTAAAATTCAAAAAGTTTGGGGGCAATTGTTAGGCCCTCCATTTCTCAGTCAACTTGTTTCAACTTGCACATAGCATCTTGGTACTAACAACTTGAGTTCTCCTATTGCATCTTGATCATTTGCAGGTTGAACTATTGTTACGTTAACCCTACTTTTCAGGGAACGTGTCAAAGACCAATTCAACGACGTTTTCTTCACCAAAAATACCCAGCAACGGATCACTTTCATCTCCATCAACGAAGTGGCGAATAAATCTCAACTTACCTCCGAGATTTTAGGCTTGTTATTTTCTTTGTATTTAGCCGTTATTTGAGGTATAAATAGGGGGAAAAGCACTTGTATTACACACACGATCACTCTAGCTTAAGCTCCCTTTGTATACGCTCCTAGTTCTGTAATCTTCTAAATACTTAGTAAACTTTTGGTCAAGGTAGGTTCCTAAACCTCCCGGGGTTTTATGCCGGCGAACGAGTTGTTCAAGGGCTTTCCCTAGTCAACATATACCTTGTGTTCATTTCTATTCAACTCGATAATCATTGTACCCTGATTCTTATCACTTTAGTCATTTTTCTTGTCATTGGTAACGATTGTTGAAATTTGACCAAAACAATATGGTTGCTCTATAATTTTTATGTGAGGTATCTCAACGATAAGGGTCATTGACTTTAAATTTGTACGACGGTACGAAAGTCTTTACATGCTTAATTCCCTCTCTAAGTTCCAATGTATAATAATATTTCACAATATGTGGCTCCTATGAACGCGGTGTATCCTTTGGAATAGTTCAAAGAGTGAAGAATTTGTAGCTAGGAATGATCAATTTGTTTGGCCACTTGTGTGTAAATTTGATCAGACAAATATGCTAACAACTGTCTAAACAATTACACACATTGCTCCAGCATTGGCCCCAACAGTTGATTGTGCACCAGACGTCATGTCATCGGCAAGCTTGATGTATTGGTCCTTGCTCTAGCTGAAACTGTGGATGTAGGCGTTGCAGAGGTTGAATTGCTCATCTTGATTGAAACCTAAAAAACCAAAGTTTCCATAGACGGCGCCAAATTATTTTGGACAAATTTCAACGGGTAAATTTGTCTTTGATGAACTTTGAGCACAAATGAAATATGGTTTCTCTACCAAAATGAATACGTTTATGTAACGAGGAAAGCCCTTGAACAATCGTTCGCCGGCATAAAACCTCGGGAGGTTTTAGGAAAAACCTACCTCAACCAAAGAATGAATTTTATTGATGTTTGAGTTTTTGTGTACAGAGTAATGATGAATGAAAATGGTAGCTAAGAGTGCGTGCGTGTACACGTGTTCCCTTCTTCTTTAAATACTAAGAAAAGATAACGGAAATAACAAAATCAAAGCTGTCCCAAATATTACGCCTTGAATTGCGTCCAGGAAGTTAATGCGGATCATGATGGACATTATGGAGTGATAACGAATAAAGGTTATATGATAATGAGAGAAATGACTGAACGGAATTTAAAAAAACAAGACGGGATTTAAACCCTCAATAATAGTTGCTTATCAGCAAAACTATTTTCATAAAATCAATATCAAAAGTCTGCCTTAGAATAAAACCTAACATTGTTTAAATACTACTAAGAAGATTATTCTAGAACCCTACCAAAATAAACCTAATTAAAATAACTCAAAATATCAGTAAAATAATAGTCTAAAAATACTAGCAATGAAATAAGGAAAACAATGAAATAAGAAAAGGAAACAATCTTTAGCAAATCTTCAGCAACAACTTTCATCACCCCAGACCCCGGAGCTTGAGGCGGGCGCCTGGCCATTCTTGAGGCGGGCGCCTCGCTTCCAGCCATCTCCCTCGGTTGTTCTTCATCGGTTGTTCTTCATACTGTATCATTCTCCTCTTCTTAGAAAAATTTGACCTCGAATTTGAGTTGTTGCTCTTCGAAAATACCTCCGAAAACTTAAGCTTCAAACTTCTTCGAACTGTATACTTAGTAGCACTTCTCATAACATCCATCCAATCTGTCCATCCATTTACTAAAAAGCTCTCAATGAATAAACCTTTGAAGAACCCAGATTGCGAAAGAAACGGAACTTCAACATAAAAGGGATCCTCATAACAATAAGAACCAAAAATATCTCCTTTCAGCAAAATAGATGAACCCAGAAAATCACAACCTGCTCCCAGGTTCGGCTGCAACACAATGGCTTCTGCTGGGTCAAAACCCTCAATATCATCTTCATAATTATCGTCATCAAAGATTGGTGGTTTTGACCAATCAATGACAACGTCGGAACCCGTTGAATCAACAAAGCAATCCACGGGAACAGGATTCAATCGGTCACAAAACTCGTCAAGAGTCAGAGGATCGGCCTCTCTCTTGCACTCAAGTTCTTGATCACGATCGAAAGGATAGATATCCTCATCATCATCAGACCACAGATCTGACTCCGAGCCCTCTTCATCACAGAGCGATGCGTCTGGTCACGAGTCCTCCAACTGCGCTAGTTGTCGTTGGATTCGTCGACCCTCCACCCGATCAAAGTATCTTTGGAGTTCTCGAATCTCGGAACGCAACAAACGAAGTTTGAGATCTTGAATCTTTCTTCGCAGTTCGTCCTTCTTGATTTCATATAGTTCACGTTCGTGATGGGGATCGTATTCCTGGGGATTCGCTGCACGAACCCTACTACGAACACCATGAACACCACGACCACGCCTTCGTTCAGCCATCAAAACGACCAGGAAACTGATACCAAATGATAACGAATAAAGGTTATATGATAATGAGAGGAATGACTGAACGGAATTTAAGAAAACAAGACGGGATTTAAACCCTCAATAATAGTTGCTCATCAGCAAAACTATTTTCATAAAATCAATATCAAAAGTCTGCCTTAGAATAAAACCTAACATTGTTTAAATACTACTAAGAAGATTATTCTAGAACCCTACCAAAATAAACCTAATTAAAATAACTCAAAATATCAGTAAAATAATAGTCTAAAAATACTAGCAATGAAATAAGGAAAACAATGAAATAAGAAAAGGAAACAATCTTTAGCAAATCTTCAGCAACAACTTTCATCATCCCAGACCCCGGAGCTTGAGGCGGGCGCCTGGCCATTCTTGAGGCGGGCGCCTCGCTTCCAGCCATCTCCCTCGGTTGTTCTTCATCGGTTGGTCTTCATACTGTATCATGGAGTAACAAAATTGGACTTGGTCTTCACATGAAGTCGTGGTTGAGTAGAATCAGCGTAGACTATGTCTTCTTTTATGCATAACTTTGTCCCTGAAAAGTAGGAATAAAATAACAAACTGCTGCAAGACGTTAGTTCAAGGCGTAATTTCAAGATGCAAAACGTTAGTTCAAGATGTAAGACGCAAGGCGTAATTTCAAGATTTAAGACATAAGCCCAAGGCGTATTTCCAAGATGTTAATCCAGGATGTGAACTCAGGTTGTACTATCAAGTCGTATGTTCAAGATGTAAAGCCAGGATGCTGAGTTTTCTACCCCAAACAATAACAATAATAAATATCTATTCATCCAAAAAATACTGTCCATTTCTCAGATAATGGTACACAAAATGATTGATCATTTTTAAGGAAATCATTGCAATCACATTTGAAAATTATAATTTTCCATTATGTAATTTCAATGAAATAAGTATATAAAGAGGATACTAAAGGCATATACATAATGGAAGTAGCTCAATTTTATGACATTAATAGTAACACAAGCAAATACAATATTAAAGACTTGCATTAACATAATTCCAAGCCTTGTAATTAAAAAAAAAAAAAAAAACAGCATAAAAAGTTGCAACTTTAAATTTGGAATTTGAAGATCAATCTGTAGTTCTTCTAGTTCCACTTACAAATTGTAGTTGCCAAAACACATACACACTAAAAGTATTCGTAATCGTTATGTCATGCCTGGTGGATCCAATCCTTGAAGTATATTTTGTCAGCTCTTTGCGTCTATCTTACTTGCAAGCTGAGCTACTGCAAGATGGGTCTGCAAAGTATCCTCAGCATCATCATTTACTTCAGAGTTTATATAATCAGTGTGCACACCAAAAATCACATTCTTTACAATAGTAAACCCAGCAATCACTTGGCACAATCTTCTTGCATACATTACATAAGAATTTATACCCTATTTTAGGAACGGAGTACTAAAGTTGAAGTGGGTATTGGTGATCTTTACGCTTCAGCTAAACGTGAAGATTCGGCCCATGTGGTATATGCCTTTTGGTGTGATGCATTACTTTTATTATTAGCACATTGGATGTGAAGGTCAAATTCACAGTTGGAACAGCTGTAGGAGAAGCCCGCTCCAATTAGTGAGCAAGTATTGCAGTAGAAGGAATTTGAGGGGTAAGTTGGATATGGGAATAAAGTTAGAGGGTGTAAAGGGTGAGATGGGTGATTGAGGGAGCGGGTAGCATTGTAGCAAGTCTCGTGAAGAAAGAAATTGCATGACCAGCAAACGTAGACAGTGCCTGTGGCTGTTGAATTGCAGCCTGAGCATGTGAGGTGTGTACCTTGGGGTAGGTTGTGATGATTAAGGTTGTGCGTGTGGCTGAAATGCTTGTACCCTTCCATCTTTCTGTTACACGCTTTGGTGTATGTCTTCTAAGATGGCTTGGCAGTGTAGTAGATAGAAGAACAAGAAGTTGATTAAGTATTGCAAGTTGTAAATGTAAAGGATAAAAATATATTATATACAATAAAAAAACGAATAAAAAAGATTCTGATTGACTTTTGAAAATGGACTTGGTCATGGATGCTCTATACATTCATGTAAAACGGTACGTTATTGACTTTCAATAAGTAATAACAGCAAAAAAGTCCTTAAAGCATACGCGTCTCTTCCAGATTATGAGGCAACTTCTTTCTGAGATGCGTTGGATAAGTTTCTAACGCCATACTCATGAGACATAAGAAAAAAATATTTACTATTTCCTCCTCCCCAATCTCCTCATTGTTATAATAGTCCTCGGACACCATTATAATTTACTATTCTCTCTCTCATTCTCTCATACTCAACTATCTACACTCACAACACATCAACCTTTTCACTTTTTTCTTAATTTGCCTGACAGGAATTGTTATGGCTGTTCAACTGTTATGGATTAATTAATTCCATATTATGCGGCCTTCTTTGAATGCCTTGGGGGAAGGTTCAAAGAAATTGATGATACAGGAGAAGGAGAAGAATGGTGTGAACTTGCAAGTCAATTTTATTGAAAAGAAAATATCCACCAAGACGAAAACATTATATATTGGGAACTAGTTGCGTAATTAAGTGGCTGTAAACATTGTTTATATATTACATACAGTTGGCCTTATTGTAAGCATGTTCAAGTAGTTAGTCCAAATTTTATGACAGATATTTCTTTACCAGTGGAGCCAATAAAGTCAAAGACCCTTACTGTCGACGAACCTCACACGAAATGAAACAATAAAGCATCCATGACTAAGTCCATTTCTATATGTCAATGCTAAATAATTTATTTAATTTATTTAGTATCAAATTTTAGTCTACAATCTGCAACCTGCAATACTTAGCTGAACATCTTTTTTCCTCTATATATTGCAAACTTATAAGACAGAGACATGCATCAATTAGTCTGACAGAGACATATATAGATTGAGGAGAGAGAGAAAGAGATGGAAGGGTACAAACACTTTAGCCACGATCATCATCTCAATCACCACCAGGTGCCCCAAGGTACAGAAATCACTTGCTCAGGCTGCAAATTAACGGCTACTGGCACTGTCTTTGTATGCTTGCCATGCAATTTCTATCTTCATGAAAATTGTTACCACGCTACCCGTTCCTTCAAACACCCTTCTCATCCTTCTCATCCTTTGACTTTAGTTCCATATCCAACTTACCCCTCTAATTCCTTCTACTGCAATACTTGCACCCTAATCGGAACTGGATTTTCCTACAGCTGTCCCCATTGTGAATTTGACCTACATATCCACTGTGCTTATAACAACTCATCACACCAAAATCTCCCTCCCCCAACTCAAACACCAAGTTTTATTCATCATCAACCCATGCCCAATCACATTTTGACACCTAATGCAGCGCCACATACTTACATGCCTCATCAAGCAGTTACCCATCACCCTATTCCATATAACCAAGAAATACCGAGTTTTAATGGCCCCACGGTGTCCATACCACGAGGGCACCAACAAATTTTGAATCTTCAAAATCTTCTCATGGTGAAATAATGCATTTTAGCCACAAGCATGCCTTGTTGTGAAATTGGTGCTCCCCGTTGCAAGTCAACACAAAGAAATCCACACACCCACACGTACAAGAAAGAAACAATCACACACAAGAACACAAGAGTTGTTTACCCGGTTCGTTCGCCAACTCGTGAACTCCGTCAGGGGCAATTGCCAAGCCAATATGTATTAGTCTCCTCTCTAATATGTTGCTACAATGTATTCTAGGCCGGATTTATGTTTATATAGTTACAAGGAAACCCTAAATCTATTTTAAGAAGAATTCTAATCAACTAAGGAAACAAATCAGAAGCCCAGAATTCGGCCATGCCTGAGGCGCCCGCCCCATGCCTTCCATGCGGCCGCCTCGCGTTGATGAAGCCTCGGCCACTGCCTCGGCCAATGAGGCGCCCGCCTCGGCCAGGTGAGGCGCACGCCTGGCGCTGCTCCAGGCCACTCTCGACTTCTACTCCATTTTGAACTCCTTTTGATCTTAACAAACTCCTCCGACTTAGGCCCCTTTTCTTCCTTGGTTTAGGACTCCAATCCCAACAATCTCCCACCGGAGACTAAACTAACAAACATAGAATCACCCATCAACTCCCACCACGGAGTAATGGCCTTCGAACACATTTCCCCCATCCCATATTGGCTTGACACTACCGCACCTCTCCTCAAGTACTAAGGCGAGTTGAAACCAAGCGGCGTTTCAACCACTCCGTGTTAGATCGTTCTTGCCTCCCCAAATCAGCTTCTACCTTGATTTCTCCCCGCAAGTCTAACTTCGCCTTCTCCCTCCACCCACCTTCCCTCGCGATGCTTTTCCCCTTGAAACTTCGGACACACCTTGTTTCTTGCATCGACTGTTCTTGGTCTGAAACCGCTCTCTGTTAGGGCCCTTGGACTTCCACACCACGTTGATCAACTTTGAGTCCCCCCCAACATACCGTTTCTTGATGTCTCCCCTTTTCACACCAACAGGCCGGTTCTTAAGCCTCTTGCTCCCACCGGAACGAAAATCGACATTGTAGGTAGAGTACAACATCTTCCCCTTAACCCCACGAGCCAACACCTTAGCCCCTTTTGTGACTTCCAAGACCCACCAATGAAAGAAACACCATACCCTTCACTGTCAAGTTGTCCCACAGAAATCACTCTTCTCCTCAAATCCGGAACATGCATCACGTCGCGTAGTCTAAAACAGTCCCATTAGGTGTCTTCGTCATCACATCCCCTTACCTTTGATCTTCAATGGTTGACCATCCACCAAGATAGAGAACCCCAAAATCTCCAGTTTTGTACCGCTTCATTGATTCTGCATCCCCACTAGCATGACAAGAAGCTCCAGAATCAGACACCCAATCTTCACCGGCTGCTCCTCCCCTAGGATTAATACATCACCACCGTCATCCACCACGTTAGCACCGCCACCTTTTCCCGGGCGGCACGTGGCTGATGTGCCCCAATTCACCACAATTGTAGCACTTGACCTTTTTCCCCTTTTTAGGTCCACCCCTTTTTCTCTCCGCCCTAAGTGCAGGCCCCATTTACGGACGATTCTCCCGCTTTTCTCTTTCCTTCGCAACTCCTTCTTGAAGGATGAGATCTCTAAGCCTCCGTATACACCGATGCCGCTTTCGACGTACTAATCGTGCTGACAGGTTAACCTCCCAACTATGGCGAGGCAATGATTTAGAAGAAAACAAGCCAGCACTTCATCGAGAAAGTAATGTCAACAGCTTTGATTCAATTGCGTCCACCATACCTTTGAAATTGCCGATATGACTTGCCGCCGTCTCTGTCCCTTCTCGACATCTTCGACATCTCGCAAACCTCTTTATCAAATGCACCTTATTGATATTGACGGCTTCTCATACATGTGTCTCGGCAGCGTGTTGTAGCAACTCCACCGTTGTCTGTGGCTCCCATAAGCGTGGGTGCAGCAACGTCGTCAGTTCAGGGCACTTCCTTACCGCTCCTGGCGCCTCTCCGATCCGAACCGTCTCCCAATCCCCTTGTGACATGTCTTCAAGGGCTTGGCCTTCAAGGGTCCATGAAGATCCTTACAATAAAGGTAGTCTTCAATCCTTGTCTTCCAAAACGTGAAATTCACACCGTTGAATTTCTCGATTGATTTCTTCATCTTCGCTTCCCCACCAAAATCCTCCAGAGAAGCGTGATTCAAAATTAATCAACTAATGAAAAGATTTTGAATCCTAGGGGAAATGGAGCTCTGATACCAGTCTGTTGTGAAATTGGTGCTCCCCGTTGCAAATCAAGCAGCAAAAGAGAAACAACACACCCGCACGTACAAGAGAAGAAACAATCACACACAAGAACACAAAAGTCTGTTTACCCGGTTCATTCACCAACTGCGTGAACTACGTCAGGGGACAAGTTGCCAAGCCAATATGTATTAGTCTCCTCTCTAATATGTTGCTACTCTGTATTCTAGGCCGGATTTATATTTATATAGTTACAAGGAAACCCTAAATCTATTTTAAGAAGAATTCTAATCAACTTAAGGAAACAAATCAAGAAACCCAGATCGGCCATGCCTGAGGGCGCCCGCCCCAGGCCTTCCATGCAGGCCGCCTCGCGTGAGTGAAGCCTCGGCCACCTGCCTCGGCCAATGAGGCGCCCGCCTCGGCCAGTGGAGGCGCACGCCTGGCGCAGCCTGCTCCAGGCCACTCTCGACTTCTACTCCATTTTTGAACTCCTTTTGATCTCTAACAAAGCTCCTCCAGAACTCCCAGGCCCCTTTTCTTCCATGGTTTAGGAAACTCCAAATCCCAACATGCCTTACGCCCCATGAAGCCTTGGAAAAGCGGAAGACTTACACAAATTGTTCAGGGTGTGAGAAAGGCATATCTCGGTCCAGGTTCAGGGAAATGTGTTGATCCCCTTCTTTAAAGAGGAAAAAAAAAAAAAGAATCAAGCTAGCTATTCATCCATCTTGACAATTTTTGTTTCCATTTAGCCCCTGAAATTAATCATAAATCTCTATCAGGCCATTCCTCTGACCTTACTCTCGGCAGCTCCTTACCAATCTAATCATTTCATATTGGCAGTGCAGTGTTCCAATGATGGAGGAGGTTTCACATATCGCTGGTGTACCACGGCTTGTGAAGTTTCGACTCTTCATATTAGCTATTCACTTTAACAGAAGCAGTGAAGCGAGAAGATCACCAGCACCCACTTCGACTTATGTATACTCGTTCCCCAAGCCAAGCAAAAGACTATCGAATTTGAATGCTGATGTATGTCACTCAGATGTACCAAATCTTTATGGATTTACTCTACTATCCAAACAATGGTTGCATTTTGGTACACACACACACTGTGTGAATTCTAAAGTGTTGGCATGCTGCGGATCTCGCAGAAGCAACTTGTTACAAGCTCAGATAAAGGCTCGACTGAGCACGCAAAGGGCAGATAGCAATATGCAGCTCCAATTAGATTGGATCCACCTGAGACAACATATAAGTACAAGTTTTACGACAACATTTAGCTGCTACCATTCGGTTCCAGATTTTCTTTGCGACAAACAAACGATCT
Organism: Adenophora triphylla var. japonica; assembly: GCA_022495995.1. NCBI lineage: Eukaryota > Viridiplantae > Streptophyta > Magnoliopsida > Asterales > Campanulaceae > Adenophora > Adenophora triphylla. Next base: position 78,799 of record JAFEMH010007168.1, on the reverse strand, counting down.
CTGAATTTTTGAATGTTCGATGTCATAATGTGTTGCTAATTGCGAATCGCAGCGGAAGCCAATTGACAAAAACCAAAGAACACACAGGCAATGGCAGTGAGAAATCGAAAGAGAAAGAGAAGAAATTGAATTGGGGTTTGAATCTCTCCCTTTGTATTATTATGTGCTATTACGTCTTTCCATATTTACATCAGGGTTACAATCTCTATATTTATAGGATACAAAACCTAGCCAAACAAAAGACTAAAATACCAAAAGCCCGTAGAACAAATCCCCGGCTGGCCAAGGCGGGCGCCTCAAGGCAACCCAGGGTGCCCGTCTCAAAGGAGCTACACCAACCCACGGACCGATCTGGGGCGCGAGGCGTCCGCCTCGCTCATCCACAAGCGCCCGCCTCAAACCTCCGTCCAAGGCCCCTTGCTCGGCACGCGCCCGCCTCGGCCTGGGCGAGGCGCACGCCTCAACCCCAGAATGTCGAGCCACTTCCTACAATCTCCACCACGGCGAGCATTCACCCAACCCAATCGACGATACAAGGAACCAGCTCGAACCTCCCCATCTCTAACAGCTAGAAATGTGCAACAAGTCCAAAGAGTGCTTGAACTTGTCAGTGGTAACCAGCTTCGTCAACATATCCGCAGTATTCTCCGTAGTGTGAACCTTCTCTAGCACAACCTCACCCATATCAATCAACTCCCGAATCTTGTGAAACCGAACATCAATATGCTTCGTCCGTTGATGATAAATATGATTCTTTGCCAAGAAAATCGCGCTTTGACTGTCACAAAGCAACTTCACTCCACCTTGCTAAATGCCCAATTCGTTGACCAAACCCCGAAGCCATAAGGCTTCCTTTGCAGCTTCAACCGCTGCCATGTACTCCGCTTCCATTGTAGACAATGCAATAATCGACTGAATCATAGATCTCCAACATATGGGTCCACCACCAAGAGTAAACACATAACCCGTAGTGGACCTCCTCTGATCCAAGTCACCCGCATAATCTGTATCAACATACCCCACAACAGAAAGCTCCTCACTTTTACCTCCAAACATGATGCCATAATCCATAGTGCCCTTCAAATATCTGAGAATCCACTTGACTGCTTCCCAATGCTGTTTGCCCGGATTCGCCATATACTTGCTAACCACACTAATAGCTTGCGCCGGCTCCGGCCTCGTGCAAACCATAGCATACATGAGACATCCCACTCGCACTTGCATATGGGAACCTTTGACATACTCTGAATATCTTCAGTCGAACTCGGGGAATCTGAGGCAGATAAACTGAAATAACTCGCCAATGGTGTCTTCACAGGTTTTGCATCCCGCATATTGAACCTCTCCAACACCTTCTCCACATAGCCGGCTTGAGACAGCCACAATCTCCTAGATTTTCTGTCTCGGCGAATCTCCATCCCAAGAATCTTCTTGGCTTCCCCCAAATCCTTCATGTCAAACTCTGTACTCAACAAGGCCTTCAACTGATTGACCTCGTTCTTACTTCTACCCGCGATAAGCATATCATCCACATACAGTAACAGAAAAATAAAAGAACCATCATCAAGGCTCTTCACATACATGCAGCAATCATACTCACAACGCTTGTAGCCAATACGTACCATGTAGGAGTCAAACCTCGTATACCACTGCCTCGAAGACTGCTTCAGCCCATAAAGTGACTTCTTCAATCTACAAACCAAACGTTCCTGCCCGGGCTCCGTGAACCCATGTGGTTGTTCCATGAAAATCTGCTCATCTAACTCACCATGTAGAAACGCAGTTTTCACATCCATCTACTCCAACACCAAATCATAGTGCGTTACAAGACTCAACACAATCTGAATGGAAGTATGTCTCACAACAGGCGAAAAAATCTCATTATAATCCACCCCCTCTTGCTACGAATACCCCTTTGCTACCAAACGAGCCTTGAACTTTTCCCCCACTTTTTCTGATACTGCCTCCTTGCGCTTGAAAACCCACTTGCAACCAATAGCACGCTTCCCTTTAGGAAGCTCCACCAAATCCCATGTATCATTCTTGCACAGTGACTCCATCTCCTCCGCCATAGCAGTTACCCACTTGTCCTTTTTCGGACTGTTTATAGCCATCTTAAAAGTACTCGGGTCTTCACAACTAAGAACAAGAACATATGAAGCCATGTCTTCAAATCCATATCTGACCGGTGTCTTGATTACTCTCTTGGGTCTCCCAACTGAAGTACTAGCCACTTCCTGTGTAGTTGTCTCTGAATCCGGAAGAGTGATATCCGCATCAGTATCATCCTCACTTAGCTCCACCTCAATAACCTGCTTCTTGCCCTACTTGCTTTCTGGCACCTTCTCCTTATCATCATGAGTACACTTCAACATAGCCATTTCATCAAAGACTACATCCCTACTAATCACCACCTTGCTTGACTTGGGATCCCAAAGCTTGTATCCTTTCACACCTGTTTCATATCCGAGAAAGACACATTGTTTTGACTTTGGGTCAAGCTTCGACTACTCTTCACCAGGAATATGCACATAGGATGGACACCCAAACACTCGGATATCGGTGAAGTCTACCTCATTACCCGTCCATACCTCCTCCACAAACCTGTTATCCAAAGAGACTCTAGGTGATCTGTTAATCAAGAAACATGCCATACTCACCGCATCAGCCCAAAAGTTCTTCTCCAACCCCGCATTGAATCGTAGACACCTAGCCCTCTCCCCAATAGTTCTGTTCATCCTCTCAGCCACACCATTTTGCTTTGGTGTCTTGCGTACCGTGTAGTGCCTCTTGATTCCATGCTCTCTACAGAACTTCTTGAACTCGCCATCTGTGTACTCTGTCCCATTATCACTCCTCAAACACTTGATTTTCCGCCCCATTTGGTTTTCCACTTCAGCTTTCCACACCTTGAACTTCTCAAAAGTCTCTGACTTGTGCCTCATGAAGTAAACCCAAACCTTCTTCGAAAAATCATCAATAAAAGTCACGAAGTAATAATGTCCTCCTCTAGACTCTGTTCTGACCGGCCCCCACATATCTGAATGAACATAATCGAGAATACCCTTTGTCGTGTGTTTACCCGTCTTGAATTGCACCTGCTTTCCAAGAACACAATACTTGCAAAATTCCAGTTTACAAGTCTTCACACCCTTCAACAACTTACGTTTATGAAGTTCGGTTTCCCCTTTCACCCATGTGACCAAGCCTCATATGCCATAGAAGGGCATCAGTATCGACCTCAGACTCAACAGATGTGACTCCACCTACAACCGTGCTCCCTAGCAACCTGTAAATGTTCTTGGAGCCCTTCTCACCCTTCATCACAACCATAGCACCCTTCACTACTTTCAATACTCCACCTTGTGCTTTATAGTTCATACCGTTAGCATCCAAGGTACCCAATGAAATCAGATTTTTAGAAACCTCCGGAACATGTCTAACATCACATAACGTTCTAACTACACCATCATACATCTTAATTCTTATAGTTCCTATGCCAGCAATTTTACATGTAGCACCATTACCCATAGTAACTATACCAGAATTAACTGACCTGTAGGTATCGAACCAATCAAGATTCGCCGTCACATGAAACGAACATGCTGAATCCAGAATCCAACCATCTGTCGGGTGCTCCACAGCTGATGAAGTCGTGAGCATATCTCCATCCACATCCTCCGAGCAATCTTCAACCACATTGACTGACTTTGAAGATCCTTCCTTGCCTTTACCGTTCCCCTTCTCCGAACAATTCTGCCTCTTATGCCCCTTCTGCCCACACTTGAAACGATTCCCCTTGTACTTCTTCCTTGACTGAGAACGAGAATTCTGCCTCTGCGAGTTATCCCAAATCAGGATCTCCCACGTTCCTGATTTTCCTTCACAAATAACCCCTCACCCGCAGGTTCATCAACGGACTTCTTCCGTTTATGAAAAGCTAGAAGAGCTTCTGTGACCAGTTGCAGTTCCACAGTCTCCTTCCCCCACGTCAACGTAGTAACAAGGTTTTCGTATGTTGAAGAATTGGGCAACGAATTCAACAGCATCAAAGCCTTGTCCTCATCCTCGAACTTTACCTCCACCCTAACCAAATCGTTGAGAATTTGATTAAACGTGTGTATATGAGATTCTAGGTCAGAACCCTCTACCATCTTAAGCCCATACAACCGTTGCTTAAGATGCAATTTGTCCGAGATGGATTTCGATAAATACCTAGCCTCCAAAATCTCCCAAACCTTCGTCGGTGATTCCTCATCGATCACGTGATACACCACCTCATCCCCAAGGCACTGCCGTATAGAGGATACAGCCCGCTCTTGCAACTCCTTCCATGGACCTTCTTCGATATCATCAGGTTTATCCGGATATCGAAGAACCTTTCCCAAGCCTGCTTGAATCAGAAAATCCTTCACCCTCCTTTGCCATAACGCAAAGTTTCCATGCCCATCAAACTTCTGAACATCGGACTTCACGGTGATGGAATTCCCCCCAGACATCGCAACCAGGCTCTGATACCAGTTGTTGTGCAATCGCAGCGGAAGCCAATTGACAAAAACCAAAGAACACACAAGCAATCAAGCAGTGAGAAATCAAAAGAAAAAGAGAAGAAATTGATTGGGGTTTTGAATCTTTGCCTTTGTATTATTATGTGCTATGTCTCATGTTTACATAGGGTTACAATCTCTATATTTATAGGATACAAAACCTAGCCCAAACAAAAGACTAAAATACCAAAAGCCCGTAGAACAAAACCCCCCGGCTGGCCTTGAGGCGCCCGCCTCAAGGCAACCCAGGCGCCCGCCTCAAAGGAGCTACACCAAGCCACAACCTACTGGATGCGAGGCGCTCGCCTCGCCATTCCACAAGTGCCCGCCTCAAACCTCCATCCAAGGCCCCTTGCTTCGGCACGCCAGGCGCCCGCCTCGGCCTAGGTGAGGCGCACGCCTCAACCCCAGAATGTCGAGTCACATCCTACATAATGCAATAATTCAAGCATATAAACCACTAAATTTTTAAATATCGATCATCTGAGGTTTATTCGTACGTCATTATTTGTGGGCCAAAATAATTCAACTCCCAAAGTATCCGGGCAATCTCACTTTACACCCCAAACCGATTTTATCCTCCCATTCCATTCAAACATTCAATTATTCTTCATCCTCCGTAACCACCCATCATCCTTCTCCATCTTCCCTTAACCATCTCCTTCTTCAGTTGATTACCCCCTACCCACCCCTTTATTATGACCTCAACACACCCACTTATTTCCTGTTCTTCTTTCCCACTTTACCCATGCATATTCGTCATTCCTCTCCTACCCATTACATGTCCGCCTTCTCCTTCCTACCTTCAAGCTTCTCCTCTCCATTGTAAGCGATACATAAATGATGGCCTCTTAAGATCATACATGCACAGTCCTTGGCTAAGGATTCAGTGCATGTTAGCTAGAATATAGATAGGTGCTAGAATATAGATAGTTTATTATTTGCCTTATAATGTCTCTATACACCTTAGATAGGACTGATGTACATTATAAATAGTGAGACTACAATAATGCATTACTCACGTTGAATCATTGTAATTACAAGTCATATTCTCTCTTTCTCTTCCATGGCATTACTCTTCGTCCCTATGTCTAATTCTTGTCTATTATGGTATCAGAGCCACCGATCCATGGTGACCTGATTACTTTCGCTTTCACTATTTTTCTTTAATCTACTATATTCTTTTCTTCTTAAAATTAATTAAAAAAAAAGAGAAAAACAATGAATGATTTTTGGTACGATCCTTGTTGCTTTGACGCGTTACCATCATCCTATGTTGTTTGTCAATTATGTAACGGACTTGGTCATACTGCAATAGAGTGTTTGCATCGTGATGAACCAAGTGTTAATTACAACCAATGCTTTTTCTTCTTTCTCTACTTCGGATTGGCTTTATCCGGAGCATAATGAAATCGAAGATGTCATAGATTCTCCTACTTATTCCATCGTAGAAGAATCGATGATTGACTCTAATATTTCATCTTCTTCCCAATTATTTACAACTTCAAATTGGTATGTTGATCATCTCCTAGATCAACTCCACTGTCTTCAAAAACTTCCTAGTCAATCATTGGCAAATTACTTTTCTGAAGCAAAATCAATTTCATATGCTCTTACTAGGGTCGGGAGTCCAATTTCTGAAATCGAACTCATTGATTTTCTTGTTGATGGACTTGATCCATTATACTATAAATTTGTCAATTATTAGTAATTTCGAAAACCACAAATCTCGTTAGATTTATTATTTGAATGTCTTATTGATGTGGAAAAACAGTTTAAGAAACCATATTTTTCATCTTCGAAGGAGGCTAGTTCTCTCTCTACTACTCCCGAATACAAAGAAAATAATGTATCACCTCACATGGCGAGTTCCTCACCTATACGTGCCAATGGCCGAACAATGATTCCTGATGGATTTTCCAAACATGGATCTGCCACCCAACATTCTGCAGCAGCCACGGATTCACCAACTGTAAACACCAGCATTGATTGCGGGTCTTCACCAAATGGAACCTTGAAAGTTGTTGCATCCTGTAAGTGCCCCAATCTGGGTCGTTAATGTTCCGTTAGCCCAAATTAATGATTTATGATCATTTAGGGGCATTTTGGACATTATTTTGACAATTTGAATGAGGAAGGACCTCTTAGGAATAAAAAAATGAACAAACACCTCGCTGAGATTTGTCATTTCCAATAAAAAAGGGAATATTGACCAAGTGCAAATAGCCAAAACTGCTTTCTGCACAGGACCAGGCACGCTTCTGGGTCATCCGCGCGGACGAGATCGTACCTACAATCTTATCCACGCGGATAAGATTGTCATCCAGCCAACCTATAAATACAACCCTTCTCCCTCAGTTAACAAGGCCAAAAAATACGAAAACATACTGTTATGCTATCAAAACCCACTCCCAAATAGCCATTAACACCTTCATAACTCAAAATCCACACCAAATTCAACCTCAAATCCACCCCAAAACTACTTCTAAGCCTTGAAATCCTTCAAACCCTAAACACAACCCCAAGAAAATTGGTAAACCCTGACCCCTCTACTCATATCTCTCTTGTTTATACACTTACTCCATATTTAAATTGTGTAGTCTTACTTATTACTTGTTGTTTGACTCCCCTCCCCCTCTTGTCCCAAGGATCCAAGAGGATCTCCATGGAGTTCATCTCCATGGATGATTCTCTACAAGGATCCACACTTTTAATTATGCAAATCCCCTTGTCCCTTTGTTTACATTTCCTTGGTACTTGCCTTTTGACCTTAAGTATGGTCATCTTGGAGTCCATCTCTGTAGATGACCACTTAAAAGGTCCACATTATTTATTTTTCTTGCAAATCCCCCTCCCCATGTCTAAGATGCTCACCTTGGAACACTTTCCTTGGATGAAAATCATTTAGACTCACAATTTAGGTCACACAAGATGTATAAGATACACTTGAGTATAGGTCTCAAGGATGGTCTTCTCATGACCACCTTAGAGATCTTCCTCTAAAGTTGATACATCTTGACCTAACTTTCTTGTAAACTAACTTTTCATGTCAAAATTCCCCTTGTCCCTAGCAAATGAAGTGTATTCAAAGTCCTAATGTACCCCCGAGATGGCTTGGTTAAGTGGATTCATTAATTATGACCACTAATCAAAGTCTAGGGAAAGAGAGGACAAAACATGGATGCCAAAAATCCAAGCAATCTTTTCATTTTCTGTTTACAGTTACATTTCCAGTTAAGTCCTGTAAATCCAGTTAACATTCTGAAAATTATAGTGACTAAAATGGAAACTGTAAAAAATATTGAGACTGCAGGCCCATCCGCGCGGACAAGACTGCACTACAGTCTCATCCGCTTGGATGACATTGTCATCTGCAGATAGTTTTCAGTTTTTCTGTTATTTTCAGTTTAATCACTGTTTTCTTACTATTTTTCAGTTCAGTCCCTAGAATTTCAGCTATTTTCAGAAAACTCCTTTTTAAGAAAATCCCTTTTTTTAACACACACGCACACACAAGATAAAAGTTTCAAGTGAGGAAGACTCGTCATACGAGGCATTCCGGGTGAACGCCAAACGTTCCTCCCGAAGTGTAACGTGACCTCCGAACTCATTTTCTCAAATTTTAGGCATTTTTCAAAGTTTTGGCCCTTAAACTAAAAACGGCGTGGCGACTCCGAAAAGATTTTCGCGAAAGAAAAATCGGGTGACATCACAATGGCGACTCCGCTGGGGAAACTTATAAGCTTTTTTATTTTATTTAAAAAAAACTCGTTTTTCAAATAAATAATAAAACTTGTTTTTTAAAAAAATAATAATAAAAAAGCTTTTGTGGGTCAAACTTCCGTTCCAAATACTTGAAACTTTTGTTTTGTGTGCGTGCGTGCTTCGGGAAAGTCAATTTTTGACTGTCAGATTCATTTCCTTAACTGTTAAACTTTATGTGCTTATGTGCTCGTGCATTTATGTGTTTACATGTCTTTTCAAAAAATGATACCCAGTATATAGGCTGGAAACCATTAAACTTCCTCTTAACGCCTCCTTATGGGAGCCGGGGATAAGTTATGGGGGAACAATGCCACGTACTGGTCTCATTTCAATAAAAAATTATTTTCAAAAAAAAAAATCTTTTTTTTGCATGCATCATGCTTTTAATACACATTTGAAAATTTATGTTTTACTCAAAAAAAAAAAAAAGAATGTAGACTGCCGCACACTACGCGCACGTTGACCGTACACTGCACACTACGTCTTTAACTCGGGAAATCTCAGTAGCAGCCTGGTAGGCCTTACTACGCCTCTCGGTGCAAGCATGGGACGACCCAAACAGCCATTGGTTTACCCTCGTGTCGACCCTGCACTTGTCTGTGACACACTTTTTCTAGACTCGGCTGGTTTTTGGTCCGGTCCGTGTCAGACTGTATCAGTGTATACCTCGCGTAGGTAAAACCCTAGTCAACGTGCCAAGTCAGGATCCCCCACGGACTTAACTCAGTCGAAGTCATGCCGGTTTTCCGTCATGAGCTTTGACTCGATCTTGACTGGGACTCGAACTTTGACTTTGACCCGCATGGCTTATGCACCGGCTTCCGATATGACACCGAGTCATCAAGGGTTAACCCCCAGTCCATGTTTAATTACTGCTTAACCAACGACGAGTCGAGATCCCTCGTGGACTATTATCAGTCAAGGTCATGCCGACCTTCTGTCAGGCACCTTGACCCGATCTTGATCCTCGACGCTGGCTTTGCCGGTAATTTACATCGAATGAGCGTTAAGACTTTATGATCCGCCAGACCTTAGGTTCGTTTTCCTTTTCGGTCGGTGGGACCCGCTTGCCCTACGGAACCCTTGTTCGAGGTTACAGGTTGAGGGTCCGCAGGTGTAGTGATGGGTCCCACTGATCCAGGACTGAGAATAAAAAAAAGAGCAATCTTTTCCAACTGCTTAGGTTTTAATAAAACACGTTTTAAGTAAACGGAAACAAATAACCGCATGTTGCATGAGCCCTGAGCCCAAGCACCTACCCTTTTTCTTCAAACTCCCCCAAAGTCTAAACCTCCCTTATATCTCCCTCCCGCAGCACCTTGCAAGGCTTGGGTACGGACACCGGGTCACCGTCTGGCTAGTTGGGAAGAATCAAGCGCATCGTCAGCTTCACCGTTCGCTTCAACTCCTATTTTCAGAATGTCTGCATCAGCTAGTAACAATGGGGACAATACCACTCCGCCTCCCGGGATCCCTCAAACAGACCAGCATTGGATCCAGTTGGTCGAACAAATGAGACTGCAGCAGGAAGCACTAATGAACAACCTTCTGGAGGCTATTAGGAGCCATGGTTTGATTGCCAGTCTCAATCCCGATGACACTTTCACCATGGAAGAGGAAGAGGACCCTAATCCCACTCTCGGTCGCCCCGAATATGTCAGGATGCCACCACCAGCCTCCTATGTGACTCTTGCCCAGAACCCCGCTTCTCGGCCTACAGTCTAGGTCCCCGAGCAATAGCTCAAAATACCGCCGTCACAGTTTGATCTAAAGCAGCAGTCAGGGATGGGTCAGTTTGGTTTTTCTCAGTAGCAGTCAAATGTCCCTCCTCAGAATGGCACCCACCGGGCAAATCCCAGTGCTTCCTAAGCTATCGAAACAGATATCAGCAAAGGAAATGAGACTTTACCTCCAGAAAGCTTCCGAACAATGGAGGAAGTATGGTTAGCCGTCAGGGCTCTCGAGGAATGCCAGAACGAGCAGCAGGCCTGGATCGAGAAAGCCACACGTCATTTCGGAACCTTGACAATTCCCAGCTGACTGGAGCTCCCCTAAAGGACAAATACGTGCCTGCTCCCCCAGTTTCTAATGTCTCTCGTTACCCCTCGGGATCCAATCATTTGCTTCCAGGCGAACCCATCAATCAGCATATCGAGGCCCCGTATCCACAACCAGCTGTCGAACACATTTGGTGGGATGTCTGTGACTGTCCCGATTGTCTCGAGAGAGACTACCAAGATGAAATCAGTGAAGACTGTCCCCCAAAGAGGAAAACAAAGCCCTCTTCCCAACAAAAGTTGAAGGCAAGATATGAAGCTGGTGATCCCGCAGTGGGAACCCTCGGAGAGCCATCCGGAAAATTTGATTACTATGTCATCTATTCCAGCAAATCTCCTCAATATAGCTCAACTCAAAACCGCTCCAGTGCAGCTCAGCTCGAGGCTCCAATCCCACCACCAGCTGTCGAACACATTTGGTGGGATGTCTGTGACTGCCCAGACTGTCTCGAGAGGGACTATCAAGATGAGATAAACGAGGATCGTCCTACCAAGAAGAAGAAAGCTTCCTCCCAGCAAAAGTTGAAAGAAAGGTTCGAAGCTGGTGATACCAGTGTAGGGACACTCGGGGAACCATCAGGGAAATTCGACTACTATGTCCTCTACCCTAATGAACCTAGTCGCGACACAGATGACTACACAATCTTGAGGCCCGCAATTCAAGTACCAATGAGGAGCATCTATGGTGGGGGATACCAATCCTTAAATGAAAATGTTAAAATAGTCTCTTAGTCAACCTTCGTAGGCTCTAGTATATTTTTTTTTACCAAAGTTCTTCGTGGACATCTGCTATTGTAGTCCGTTATGGATAGGGTAGTTAAAAAATTCAACTTTTGTATGAGTCTTTTTCTTTTCTCGCTAGACTCGAGACACTATTTTGTACTTAATGAAATGGTCTTATTCCAAATGATCACTCGTATTGCTCAATGCTTGAACTACGACGGCCTGAGCTCCTCACAATGAGGGAAACGTAGGCAACCAGAAATGGTCAGGTCATAAATGCATTTCAAACTGATGAAGGATCTTGGGCAGTCTTGTGATCATTTTGGATAAAACATGTTCCCAGATTTCTCGACGAGTCTTCTTTTCTACAACATAGGGAAAGTAGAGCTAAACACTGATTTCTGTCAGCAAGGGCTTCCATACACCTTTCCATGACCATGCTCTCTCAAAAGAGACAAATCCCAAAATGAGTTCTCTTGTGCCTTCATCAAATGAGGCCATCAAATAATACAAATTAGGGATTCGTCCCCACTTTAAAAAAAAAATGCCCTTGCAGGTATGCACTTCTAAAAATCTCTTTTGTCTGGTTGACTAATTGACTAAAGAAAATAAAGATAATATAGAAGGATGGGTTTCCCCTTTCGCTACATGGCAATTCAATCCTCGATAGAGGCCTTAGCTCTGTGGGCCATCCAAGGAACAACGCCGCAACCCCAAGTTCAGAAACCCGTGACTTGGGAAGCAATCCGGAAGGCTGCCCAGTCAGAAGCTAGTAATACTCAATATCCCCAAGCTTAGCCCCTCACCATTGCTAAGCTCCGGGAAACTTGTAACAAAATCAGTCAGAATCGGTGGCCAGTTGCTAAGCAAGCTCCTCCATTGACCTTAGCAGCATTGAAAGGGTCCTGTAAAGAGGCAACAGATAAGCAAGAGGGAGAAGTGAACCTGTTGACCAGATCCGGACAGATCCAACAGAGTAATCCCAAGACAGAAAAGAAGGCAGTAGATCAAGCACCCAGGGAGAACCGTAACCCTTATGCCAAGACAGCTGAAATTCCAGACCCCGAGAAAGAGGACCCTGTACTCACTTAGTTGAAACAAACTCAAGCCAACATCTCTCTATGGTCTTTGCTCACCTCATCTTATCCCCACAAGCTGAAATTGGAGGAAAGTCTGGCCCGATCATAATGAGCCTCTCATCATTACGGTCCAGCTGGATGAACGACGCCTCCCTCGGGTCCTAGTTGACAACGGGTCTGGGATGAACATCCTCCCAGCAAAGATCATGAGCCTGCTCGACATCAAGCCCACATATCTGAAGCCTTCCTCCCTTACAGTCAAGGCCTATGACTTAACGTCCCGTACAGTACTTGGGGCTGCTACTTTGAACTTGTGCTTCAGCAAGAGGATGATACCCGTAGAATTCCAAGTCATTGATATCCCAATCACCTTTAATGCTCTATTGGGAAGACCTTGGCTGCACTAAATCAATGGGGTCGCTTCAAGCCTCCATCAGTGTGTGAAGTTCATTTCAGAGGGGGATCTAACAACCATTTATGGAGACTTAGTCACTTTGGAGGGCACTCACACAGGTGGAATCCCTATCCTGGAAATTAAGCATGATGAAGACGGCTTCATTTTGACCGGCTTCACAGTCGAATATCCTAAGGCTCAAGTGTGCAATGTGGATATGACTGTCACACGAGACAAGATCCATCCTATCATGAGAATGATGAGAAAAATGAACTACATGCCTGGTCTGGGTCTTGGGAAGCGCCAGCAAGGGACTCATAAGGTCATTGAAGTGAAGGAACAGAAAACTCGCCATGACCTAGGATACAAGCCAACCTTAGAAGAGATAGCAAAATAAAAGGAAATTGCTCGAAAAAGGAGGGAAGCTGTTGCAAAAAAGTTCCCTTTCAGTGGTCCTAAATCTCCCCCTTTTAGTCTTGACATGACTGACTACTTTATAAAGGACGCTCCACAGCTGGACAATGCCGCGGTCAAAGAGCCCACTCCTACAGAAGGCTGGATGAAACTATAGGAGAACCTCAACAAGTTCAGGGGGACCAGAGCCAACCCCGTCCGAAGAATGTTTCTCGATCTACCCAAGATACCCGGGGCTACTACCACCATGAAAAGTGAGTATACTTTCAAAGGAGTGCCATAGCTGGTAAAGCAGTTTGAGAAGCTCAACGAAGTCATCCCGACTGTCGAAGAGGCCACAAAAGCTGAGTTTGAACTGGTCACACCAAAGGCCAAGACTCCAGAATTCTCCCTAGATGAATGGTATGGTACTGTCATGCAGCAGTTGTTTGGGGAAGAAGTTTGCATTCCATACCTGATCGACCTGGGTTCAGTGAAAGAAATGATTGCGGTAATCGAAGCGGGTGGACAGAAGCCGTTAGATCCCCGAGCCATGGTCATGCAGTCTACCATGCCCTTGAAGAATTGGGAAATTCTCTCCGGTCTGTCCGTGAGCAAAGAGGAAATGGTCACGAAGCTTGGATTGGTCCCTCGTCCCCTTGTGTCCACCTATCTCAAGTCCTCTGAGTCTCTTGTCGTCGAATTCGAGTCCCTAGAGTCGTCTGATGGCCTTACGCCAGAAGACTATGAAATTGTAGCCAATGCTGTACTTCCTTTTACTCTGAATGAAATGATCGACCTTTCCGAGTATCCCCTGATCGCCACTTTAACTAATGATAAATTAACTAATAACTTAAAAACGGTTAATAATGATTCACTAGATAAAGATGCAGACACACTAAACGAACAATACATTAAAGAAATCTTTAAGCAGGTTGTCGGGAAAGAGAAAAACCGAGCCCAAGCTGCCGAGGAGGTTTTGACTCGTGTGAATCTAGGAACATGCAGAAGAGCCTAAAGAGACGCAGATTGGCAGTTTATTTGACGGGCCCGAACAAGCAACCCTGACTGAACTACTCAGGGAATTTGTGGACGTGTTTGCATGGTCCTACAAGGATATGCCTGGCCTCGATCCCTCCATAGTGGAGCACCGAATACCATTGGACCCCGAAGTCAAGCCAGTAAAGCAAAAGCTGAGAAAGATCAAGCCCGAATGGTCGTTACAAGTAAAGGAAGAAATTGAGAAAATGCTCAAAGCAGGATTCATTCGGGTCATTGAGTAACCCACCTGGCTCTCCAACATGGTAACAGTCACCAAGGCTAACGGAAAAGTCCGATGGTGCGTAGACTTCAGAGATCTCAACAAAGCCAGCCCAAAGGACGACTTCCCCCTGCCCAATATTGACATGCTGGTAGATACCACGGCCAAATACGAGGTCAAGTCTTTCGTTGATGGTTTTGCCGGTTACAACCAGATCAAAATGGCCGAAGAGGACCAGGCCAAGACAGCTTTCACTACCCCCTGGGGAACATACTGCTACACAGTAATGCCTTTTGGTCTAAAGAATGCTGAGGCTACCTATCAGAGGGCAGCCACCGCCCTATTCCACGACATGATTCATAAAGAAATGGAGGTCTACGTGGATGACATGATAGTCCACTCCAAAGGATCCTATGGCCAGCACTTCATCTATTTGAGAAAATTCTTCGACCGTCTCAGAGAACATTCCATGAGACTGAACCCAGCTAAATGCTCCTTCGGCGTCAAGCGAGGTAAAGTGCTGGGGTACATGGTAACTGAACAGGGAATTGAAGTAGACCCGCAGAAGATCAAAGCCATAGTTGAGATGAAGCCGCCTCGAACACTGACAGAGGTCAAATCTTTTATGGGAAGGCTGCAGTACATAAGCTGTTTCGTGAATCAACTGACCTCCATCTATGAGCCTATCTTTAAGCTAATAAAGAAGAGCACATCCACTTAATGGAACCCAGAATGCCAGTTTGCTTTTGAAAAGATCAAGGCATACCTTGTGAATCCTTCGATCATTTGCATCGGCAAAAGCCACTACTGGTATACCTGACTGTCATAGACACATCAATTGGGGCTATGCAGGCACAGGAGAAGAAAGACTCCAAAGTTGAAAGCGCCATCTATTTTGTGAGTAGAATGCTACAAGGCAGCAAACTCAACTACTTAGTTTGCGATAAAACCTGCGCAGGTCTAGTATGGGTAGTGGGAAAGTTGAAGCACTACATATAGTCTCACTTAGTGCACTTGGTCTCGAAACTGGATCCCATCAAATACCTGTTCGACAAGCCTTCCCTCTCCATGAGATTGGCAAAATGGTCATTCTTTCTGGCCGAGTACGATATCACTTATGTGACAAGAAAGTCCGTGAAAGGGCGGATAATGGCAGAACAACTGGCTGATTTCCCAAGTGATGAATGCCGAGGGCCTGAACCTCAATTCCCTGATGAAGGAATTTTTGCTCTAGAAGGAGAAAAATGTTGGCAACTCTTCTTTGACGGGGCAGCGAACAAACGGGGGAACGGGATAGGAATGCTCTTGGTCGACCCCACTGATGAACATACTCCCATAGCCGTAAAGCTCAACTTCGAGGTCACTAACAATGCCGCCGAGTATGAAGCCTGCATAGCCGGATTGGAGGAAGCCTTAGAAAGGAACATCAAGGAGTTGGAAGTATACGGTGACTCCGCCCTCATCATCAACCAAGTGTCCAACAAGTGGAAAACAATTGATCCAGGCCTGCACTAGCCTCTCTTGTTGAAATACCCAAAGAAAAATCAGTCAAACCCTTCAGGGTTGGAAGGAGATGCCCTGGCTACACTAGCCTGCAAAAGTACCACGCCTATATGGAAGAACTCGTAGCCCAGTTCAAGGAGGTCACCTTCCACTAGCCTATATGGAAGGAGATGCCCTGGCTACACTAGCCTGCAAAAGTACCATGCCTATATGGAAGACCTCGTAGCCCAGTTCAAGGAGGTCAAACCCTTCAGGGTTGGAAGGAGAGAAAACCTAGCCTACTGTTTTGAAATCGAAATAGAGAACGAACTAGTAGACGACCCGTGGTATGCTCAGATCTACCAATACTTAAAAAGCGGTGAAGCTTCCTTAAAAAATGAAGACGGGGAATACAAAGAAGGAATCAAGGCAAGAAGTATGATGGCTCTGAAACGCCTGGCTTCCCACTACGTCCTTCAGGGAGATACCCTATACAAAAGGTGTTACCGGGGTCCCCTCCTACGCTGTATCAGCAAACAAAAAGCTTCCGAGCTAATGAATGAAGTACATGGTGATACCTGTGGCCCCCACATGAATGCTCGAGCCTTAATGCAGTTCATCTTGAGAATGGGTTATTTTTGGATCTCTATGGAGACGGATTTCATCCAGTTCGTGAGAAGCTGCGGCAAATGTCAACGCTATTCAAATCTCAACCATTTGCCTCCACACGACCTCTACTGCATGACAACCCCTTGCCCTTTTGTTACCTGGGGAATCGACGTTATCGGCAAGGTTACACCACCAGGAAGCAATGGTCACAAATTCGTCCTGGTAGCCATAGACTATTTCACCAAATAGGTCGATGCCAAGTCTTACAAAGGTCCTCAATTCCAATAAGGAAGCCCTCTTTATCAAAGAAAACATCATGTGCAGATATGGGTTGCCAGCTGAAGTGATTTCTGATAATGGTTCTCATTTTGAGGGAGAATGCGACAGATTGTTGGCAGTGTTCAAGATAACTCGTCACAAGTCATCCCTTTATCGGCCCCAAACCAACGGCGCCGTTGAAGCGGCGAACAAGACTCTATAAAACATCATCAGAAAGATGGTTGTCCGAGGCAGAGATTGGCCAGGCAAGTTCCACCTTGCCCTCTTGGGGTACAGAACATCCGTCAGAACTGCCACAGGGGAAACGCCATTTGCCCTCACTTACGGAATAGAGGCCGTGCTCCCAATCGAATTGGAAATTCCCTTGCTCCGTGTGTTGTTGGAAAATCAGATCAACGAAGTCGAATGGCTCCAGAGTAGCCACGATGAGTTGGCCTTGCTAGATGAACGTCGTCTAAAAGCCATGGAACACACCCGGGCTTACCAAGCGAGAATGGCCAGAGCTTTTGACAAGAAAGTGAAATATCGAGACATCCGAGAAGGCAATCTCGTGCTAAAAGAGAAGCCTTCGACCCACCCACACCAATTCACTTGGCAAATGGGAGCCCGTCTGGATCGGACCCTATGTAGTCCAGAAGATCTTCTCTGGAGAGCCATGCAGCTCGCAGACTTAGATGGAAATCCATTCTTGCATCCGGTGAACGGAGACAAGCTCCGCAGATACTATGCATGAAGATCGAGTCATTGCCCCTCAAAAGTGCTAAAAGAGTAATACCCAACTAGGTTGAAAACCCAAAAGGGCAGCATAGGTAAAAAACAGGGTCGCACTTCTCTTCTCCCTCTCTCTACCTACCCCTTATAAAAAAATATCAACAAACTCATAGAGTCAAACTACGGAGACTTGAGCCCCTTAGTCCACTTGTAAGAGGGGAACGTAGGCAGCCGAAAACGATTCGGTCTAAAACATAAATAAACATCATATTTTGTCATCAACACAATGACCGCATTACACTTGCGTCTCGAAAAACTCTAATGCAATTCACATATTCATTACAGTTAAAATCTTTTTGATGAGTTAAAGCCCGGTCTACTCTTAAACTCACATCTGAGCTAAAAGACATAAAAATACATGACTAAAAACTAATGTGCCTGCAAGGATGATCAGTGGATACTCAAGGTTCTAGCCACTAGTGCTCGCATCCCCTTCTTTCCTCCTCCGTCTCCTCCCACCATGCCTCGTGTTCTCTCTAGGCACAGGAATGATGTCCGTCCTCCTCCTCCCTAGCTCCGACATAGGGGCCGAGTCCATCAAGCCTGCCTCTATCAGAGCTCTGGTCGCCTGGGCTTCGTCTCTGATCTCCTGCCTTCTGGACAGGGCCATAGGAACCCTGTCTCTCTGACGTTCCACTCTCATCTCATAGTCAAACATATCATCTCCACTCCTGTCATATGGGCTAGCCCTCGCCTTAGCTCTCTTCAATACTGAAACAGGGACATCTTCTGGTCCCACCATGTCCTCACGCCTCCTCATAAGAGCCACCTGAGTCTCCCCCATGTGTCCATCATACCAATCTAAGTACCAAGTGGACAAATAAATACGCTCCAGATGCCTGAGAAGGACCACAGGAGGAAAAGCATGATACCTCCATACTCGAGAGAAGAAGGAAAAGGCAGATGGATCATCCATAAAAACAGACACCACCACCCGGGTGGCAATATCATCGCAACCCTCCAAAGGAACCTGCTCAATCCCGAACTGTCTAAGAACTAGAGCTGGAATGTAAAAGGTAGACCAACAGAGCCCCGAAAGCATAACTACCTGGGATCCATCCTGAAGCGTCCTCCTAGTCTCGATCTGCCAGTGCGGAATCCACCATCGGATATCCTGCGTACGACGCTGAGCCATCAAGCGCTCCCATGAAGCCTGATCCTCGATCTCAACTGTACTCCCCTCCTGGCAAAAGTTTATGTCCTGAACGCAAGTGGAGCCTCCCGCAGGACCCCCAGCCTCTCCATCAGCCACATTGACAACAGAAACGGGCTTCCCCTTGTTAGTGTTATGCCCTAGGCCTATGATTGATAGACTTATGTGTTGACATTATTTATTATTATATGAGATATTTATCATTTGATTATTATATGTTTTGTATATTTGTTTATAATAATCTTCATCCCTAATTATTAAGAGAATAATTAGTATAATTGTCAATGGATAATCATACGATGATTATATGCATAGAGATGCACATTAAAATTATGGGTACTTGTTAGAGAACAAGTGACTGGACTTGACCCGCATGAGATTTATGTCATGGTCAAATGTCATAATTAAATCTCATAAGGTTACTTCATTTAGTCCCTAGACCTGAGATTATCATGACCTTACATATGATGAAAGTCATGTTTGATTTTAGTCAAACGGTATCTTAACACGATATCTATAAAGGCTATCTTTGGCATGATCGGATTCATGATGGGAAGGATGATAAGTCAAGATGGAATTTGTCCCTCGGAAGAGAGATGTTTTGCTTGGGCCCCTCGATGAGTGATAATGATGAAAGTGTATGGCCGTACCCCAATATGATTGGAACTATCATTATACTCAAGAATCGAGAAAGCATTGAACAAAGACAAGTTGACAAGGACCATGACTTGTGTTCAATATAACATCGTGACACAAAGGGAGAAATGGAAGTGTACCATTGGAAACGTGAACTCTTACGTTATATTATTTGGGTAGACATAATGGCTTGCTAGAGTCCGCTTATGTCTTATGAGATTCGATATGATCGAACTCATTGCCAACATAATATAATCCTATTGGGTCACACACAACTAGAATGAATTGGTTAAACCAAAGGAAGAATGATTGAGAGTTTCTGTAATTGGCAATCTTTGTCACGCGACATACTTATCCATGTGGCTGACTATACCGCGCGACATACCTTGCCACCAGACGTGGTTGACAGCCTGGTCTCCTAATTCGATTAGGAAACATATTCATACTAAAGTAGTATAAATATAAGAGGTCTGTTAACCCTAATGGTCTATCCAAAAATTTTCAAGGAAAATTCATAACAAAATACTCTCAATATTCTTCAAGGTTTTGGATCTAGCAATCATCAAGAAATCGTTCTTGAATTAATTCAAAGGTGTGGATACCGAAAGAGGGTCTTCGCTCGTTCATCGATCAAGGCCTAGAGTTCAAGCAAGTTGAAGAACGAAGTTTGTGATTCGATATCACATAATCAAATCGTTCGATAGCTCAAGAACGGAAAGCGTTCAAGGTTGGTAAAATTCTATCTCATAGGAATTTAAATTAATTGTATAGAACGGATCCTAGGGCTTCTTGGGTTTTATGTTTTTAATGCTTAATTCCGCTGCGCATGGACCCGTAAAACCCAACAGTGGTATCAGAGCCCCGTTCGTATGGTTAAGTTTGAATTAACATGCTAGATTTAAGATATAAATTGTTTATATGCTTATTGCATGTTTTTGTATACAATAGAATTTTGGTTGTTTATGTGAAACAATATGAAAATCTTTTTCTAATCATGATGAATTAAATCTGTAAAAGGGTTGTTTTATATGATTTAATTGCCATGTGATATGAATTGATTGAATCTGGAAATTCTGTGTACTGGCTACCTACGTCGTGCGACATAGTAAGCCACATGTGGAAATCTGGTAATCTGGCAATATATGTCACGCGATAAATCAAGCCATATGGCTGATGTTGTCACGCGACATAATATGCCAAATCTGGGCAGAATCAGTATGTTTAATTTTTCTGCTAATTTGTGATTGTGTTTACAATCTGATATGTTTTTGTGTTAATCTGGATGCTATAAAGTTAAGTTTATAAGGCTATGCTAGATTGATTCATTATTTATGCATGCTTAATTGATTAAAATATGATTTTAATAATTTTTGCGATGCATGTTCTACTTGTTCTTACGTGCTAAGAATTTTTTTTTTGTTTAGTTAAAACATTGCATTATAGTTTCCTAATATGTTTAGATTTAGACATTAAAATTTTGGATTTTATGATTGTTTATGGAAACAAGTCATAATTACGCGAAATTTAAAAGGAAACTGATTGTTTATAAAAGGTAGTGATTATGTTGCCAAATCAGAGCTGATTTCTGATTGTGCATGTCTAGGAGAGTTCTGTCTAAGGAAGAGTTGGTACTTAAGTAGTCCTTGTGGCTCACCTATCTTCCTGGGAACTTACCTGGTGCACGATTATGACTATCTTTGCTGATATGCTTATAATCTACCTTAAAGAACCTTCATTAAACTTTGAAGTTCTTTATGCCAATTCATGATTAAAACACTTGAGACCATTCGGATAGTTTTGGGTGGGCTTGCCATAGCAAGGTGCTTTGATTTTATTCGAGTGCGAGCAAGATGAGGAAATGGTGGTTCCTATACGTTTAAAGTGAATGAACTTAATTGGGTTATCAAAATGGTTTTGGACCCAAGGCATAAGATGAGATTAAAATATGTCTAGACATATGATGTCTTGAATGAATCTCATAAAAGATCTAAGAGTCATATATGTGATATGATTGATGTTTTCTACCTAATTAATTTAATTTTGAGCGATTTGCCATAGCAAACTTGAAATTGAATTAAAGTTGGATCTTAGCCCATTAAATGTATACTATGCTTATTTGCATTTGAAGGTGTATAATTTAGTGGGAGCATTTTATAAATGCATTATACTTTTCATATAATATGTTTACTTATATGTGTTCATATTTTATGTATATCTTTTTGCAGAATAAATGGCATCAAACAATAATCACTTTTCACTGCGATCTGTCCTTGAGAAGGAAAAGTTGGAAGAGAATGGTACAAACTATATGGATTGGATCCGTAGTTTGAGAATTGTTCTCAAGCAAGAAGAAAAACTGTACGTTCTCGAGGAACCTATTCCACCTGAACCTGCTGCCAATGCTACTAGGGCAGTAAGGGATCAATATCTGAAGCACAAGTGTGACTCTATAGATGTTGGTTGCCTTATGCTCTCCGCCATGTGCAAGAACCTTCAGAAGGATCTTAAGCACTTGGGGACAGTTGACTTAAACAATCGACTGATGGAAATGTTCCAAGTACAAGCTAGGCAAGAAAGGTACAACACAGTTACGGTCTTGACCTCATGCAAGATGAGTGAAGGACAAGCTGTTGGTCCTCATGCTCTTAAGTTGAAGGGCCACATTGAGCATCTTGAAAGGCTCGGTTTTCCAATTAGCCAAGAGTTGGCTACCGACATAATATTGAATTCATTACCCAAAGGTTTTAGTAATTTCATAATGCACTATAACATGGGTGGAATGAATAAAAACCTTTCCGAGTTAGTTCAAATGTTGAACACTGCGGAAACCAATATTGTCGAGAAGAAAACCGACCAAGTGCTAATGGTTAGCAAGGGGAATGGTTTCAAGGGTAAAGGAAAGGCAAAGGATGCTAATCCTAAGGCAAAAGTTGCCAAACCCAAAGAGGCTTCCAAGCCTAAAGAGGCTAAGCCCAAGTCCCAAGAGGACGTAGTCTGCTTCCATTGCAATGAGATTGGACATTGGAGGAGAAACTGCCCAAAATACAAGGAAGCACTGAAGAAGAGCAAAGGAGTTGCTTCGACTTCAGGTATCTTTATTATAGATATATTCCTATCTACTTCTAGTTCTTGGGTATTGGATACCGGATGTGAAACTCACATTTGTTTAAATGTGCAGGGTCTAAAGAACAGAAGGATGCTTAAGGAAGGTGAAGTGGACCTACGTGTGGGGAATGGAGCAAGAGTTGCTGCATTAGCCGTAGGAACTTATGAAGTTACTTTACCTAGTGGACTAATACTTGTTTTGAACAATTGTTATTACGTTCTAGCTTTAAGTAGGAATATTATTTCGATTTCATGTTTGGATAATGAAGGTTTTAATTTTCTTATATGTGATAAGAAATTTTCCATTTACAAGAGTGATATGCATTATTGTACTGCTATTTCATTCAATGGCCTTTATATTCTTGATATTGAAAATCGTGATAATGATGTCTATAACATTAACAAGAGATCTAAACCCAATGATGTAAACCACACTTACTTATGGCATAGTCGTCTTGGCCATATAAATGAGAAACGCATTTCTAAACTCCACAAAGATGGATTTTTGGACTCACATGATTACGAATCTTATGAGACATGCGAATCTTGTTTACTTGGCAAGATGACCAAGGACCCATTTACCAAAACCGGTGAAAGGGTGGGCGACTTATTAGGACTCATACATACCGATGTATGTGGGCCTATGAGTAGCGATGCTAGGGGAGGATTTCGGTACTTCATAACATTCACCGATGATTATTGTAGATTTGGATATGTTTATCTAATGAAACATAAAAGTGAATAGTTTGAGATATTTCAAAATGAGGTGCAAAATCAACTTGGCAAAACTATTAAGGTACTTCGATCCGATCGAGGTGGTGAATATTTGAGCCAAGAATTTGACAGTCATCTTAAGAGTTGTAGAATCGTTTCAGAACTCTCTCCACCCGGAACACCACAATGGAATGGTGTGTATGAGAGGAGGAATAGAACTTTGTTAGACATGCTTCGTTCTATGATGAGTCAAGTTGAGCTTCCTTTATCCTTTTGGGGACATGCACTAGAAACTGCTGCTTCCACTATAAACAGAGTTCCTACCAAATCGGTTCAAAAGATCCCATATGAGATGTGGCATCGAAGAAAACCTAGTTTGTCTTTCATGAAGATTTGGGATTGCGATGCTTATGTCAAGAAATTAACTTCTGACAAGCTAGCACCTAAGTCTGATAAATGTGGTTTCGTAGGTTATCCTAAGGAAACCAAAGGATACTATTTCTACAACCGAAACGAGAACAAAGTGTTTGTTGCTCGAAATGGTACTTTCTTAGAAAAGGAGTTACTTCGCAAAGGAACCAGTGGGAGTAAAATAGATCTTGAAGAAATTCGAGAACCCGAAAACAACATTGAACCAATGGTAGAGACTGAACCAAGTTCACAAAGAGTTGTGGAACCGGTTCAAGATGCACAAGTTCTTCGCCAAAGTGGTAGGTCACGATCCGAACCCGAGAGATATGGATTTCTCGTTACGGAAAGTGATGAAGTGGAGTTAATCGAAAACGATGAACCTACTTGCTACCAAGAAGCGATGTCCGCTCCTGATTCGGAAAAATGGCAAGAGGCCATGAAGTCCGAATTACAATCCATGGCTGATAATCAAGTTTGGAACTTGATTGATCCACCCGAAGGTGTAAAAACCATAGGGTGCAAATGGGTCTTCAAGAAGAAGACCGACATGGATGGGAAGGTGCAAACCTATAAGGCTAGGCTTGTAGCTAAGGGATATAGGCAAGTTTATGGCATCGACTATGATGAAACCTTTTCGCCTGTAGCTATGCTTAAGTCTATTAGAATTTTAATTGCCATAGCCGCATATTATGACTATGAGATATGGCAAATGGATGTCAAAACAACTTTCCTTAATGGGAATTTACTTGAGGATGTATACATGATACAACCTGAAGGTTTTGTCAGTCCAGAAAATTCTAACAAGGTGTGTAAGTTGCATAAATCCATTTATGGATTGAAGCAAGCTTCTAGGAGTTGGAATCTACGTTTTGATGAAGCAATCAAAGAGTTTGGCTTTATCAAGAACGAAGATGAACCTTGTGTATACAAGAAATTAGTGGGAGCGTAGCACTATTTTTAGTATTGTATGTCGACGATATCTTACTCATTGGAAATTACGTTTCTGCACTACAGACTGTTAAGTCTTGGTTGGAAAAGTGTTTTTCAATGAAAGATATGGGCGAAGCCGCATATATCCTTGGTATCAAGATCTATAGAGATAGATCCAAGAGGATGATTGGTTTAAGTCAAAGTACTTACATTGACATGGTTCTTAGAAGATTCCAAATGGAAAATTCTAAAAGGGGAAACTTGCCAATGTTACATGGTATATCTCTTAGCAAGAATCAAAGTCCTAAGACTAATGATGAGCGAAAGAGAATGAATGGTATTCCATATGCTTCGGCAATTGGGTCTATCATGTATGCTATGTTATGTACTAGACCCGATGTCTCGTGTTCTCTAAGTATGACGAGTAGGTACCAATCGGATCCCGGCGAACCACATTGGATAGCAGTCAAGAATATCCTTAAGTACTTACGAAGAACTAAGGATGTATTCTTGGTATTTGGAGGAATAGAAGAAGATCTTGTAGTAAAAGGCTACACAGATGCTAGCTTCCAAACCGACAAAGATGATTTCAGATCGCAGTCTGGATTTTTGTTTACGCTTAATGGAGGCACTGTGAGTTGGAAAAGTTCCAAGCAAAGTACCATCGCTGATTCTACAACCGAAGCTGAGTACATAGCGGCATCTGATGCAACTAAGGAAGCAGTTTGGATCAAGAAGTTCATTAGTGATTTGGAAGTCGTTCCAAGCATCAGAGATCCTATTGAACTTTACTGTGACAACAATGGTGCCATTGCACAAGCAAAGGAACCAAGGTCACACCATATATCCAAACATATACTTCGACGTTTCCACATTATCCGAAAGATATGTGAAAGGGAAGACGTAAAGATATGCAGAGTAGACACTGATGACAACGTGGCGGACCCATTAACTAAGGCTCTCCCGCAAGCTAAGCATGATGGTCATGTTAGGTCTATGGGTATTCGATACATGGTAGATTGGGCCTAGTGCAAGTGGGAGACTGTTAGTGTTATGCCCTAGGCCTATGATTGATAGACTTATGTGTTGACATTATTTATTATTATATGAGATTTTTATCATTTGATTATTATATGTTTTGTATATTTGTTTATAATAATCTCCGTCCCTAATTATTAAGAGAATAATTAGTATAATTGTCAATGGATAATCATACGATGATTATATGCATAGAGATGCACATTGAAATTATGGGTACTTGTTAGAGAACAAGTGACTGGACTTGACCCGCATGAGATTTATGTCATGGTCAAATGTCATAATTAAATCTCATAAGGTTACTTCATTTAGTCCCTAGACCTGAGATTATCATGACCTTACATATGATGAAAGTCATGTTTGATTTTAGTCAAACGGTATCTTAACACGATATCTATAAAGGCTATCTTTGGCATGATCGGATTCATGATGGGAAGGATGATAAGTCAAGATGGAATTTGTCCCTCGGAAGAGAGATGTTTTGCTTGGGCCCCTCGATGAGTGATAATGATGAAAGTGTATGGCCGTACCCCAATATGATTGGAACTATCATTATACTCAAGAATCGAGAAAGCATTGAACAAAGACAAGTTGACAAGGACCATGACTTGTGTTCAATATAACATCGTGAGACAAAGGGAGAAATGGAAGTGTACCATTGGAAACGTGAACTCTTACGTTATATTATTTGGGTAGACATAATGGCTTGCTAGAGTCTGCTTATGTCTTATGAGATTCGATATGATCGAACTCATTGCCAACATAATATAATCCTATTGGGTCACACACAACTAGAATGAATTGGTTAAACCAAAGGAAGAATGATTGAGAGTTTCTGTAATTGGCAACCTTTGTCACGCGACATACTTAGCCATGTGGCTGACTATACCGCGCGACATACCTTGCCACCAGACGTGGTTGATAGCCTGGTCTCCTAATTCGATTAGGAAACATATTCATACTAAAGTAGTATAAATATAAGAGGTCTATTAACCCTAATGGTCTAGCCGAAAATTTTCAAGGAAAATTCATAACAAAATACTCTCAATATTCTTCAAGGTTTTGGATCTAGCAATCATCAAGAAATCGTTCTTGAATTCATTCAAAGGTGTGGATACCGAAAGAGGGTCTTCGCTCGTTCATCGATCAAGGCCTAGAGTTCAAGCAAGTTGAAGAACGAAGTTTGTGATTCAATATCACATAATCAAATCGTTCGATAGCTCAAGAACGGAAAGCTTTCAAGGTTGGTAAAATTCTATCTCATAGGAATTTAAATTAATTGTATAGAACGGATCCTAGGGCTTCTTGGGTTTTATGTTTTTAATGCTTAATTCCGCTGTGCATGGACCTGTAAAACCCAACACCCATGTGCATGTACCACTTCCCGGTAGCCAATCGGTCAATATCGTGAAGGGTCTCTCCCAAGATCAAGGGAACTATATCCCGACCCGACCGGCAGTGCAACAAGGACCCGATTGCACAAAGAGCAAAGGCATCCCAATAGCAATCGCCAACCATACCCAAGCTCCTAAACCTTTCCGGGAGACTAGAAATGTCAAAATAGTCGGGTCCTCGAATCATACCTCGAGCTTCCTCCGGAGAGATTTGAAGGAGACTAGACAATTTGTTGATGAAGGACATCCCTCCGGGTAAGGGAAGCGCAACTTCTTCCACCTCGGGCCCTCCAAGTAACGCCCTGAAATCTTCAATGGTGGGAACCATCTTGTTGTAGGAGAAACAAAAGACGTTCCTCCGAGTCTCCCAGAACGCGGCAGAAGCCCTCATCAAGTCATAATCCGTAACAAGCTCCTTAAGAGACCATAAGGACTTGATCTTGTATCTCTCTTCAAAGAACGCCCTATTCCCATGCATGACCTCTCGAGACCACTCCTTGAACTTGTCAAAGAAGATCATCTGCAACACCTTTGGCAATTTAGGAGAATTCTTCATGCTTTCCATGGCTTTCTATGGTTTTGGGTCGTGACTTCAGAAAGAACAGAGAAGAAGATGAAGTTGAGTGATAAAAACCAGATCTGAGGTGAAAATTTAAATAACCTTGCCAGATGCTGCCCTTGTCTCCCAGTCCAAAAACTTTTTTGACAACAATAAAAACTGCTGCCCCAAATGAGGAAACCTTTCCCCAAACGGCCCAGCACAAAAATATGCCCATTCCCCATGTTTTTCATTCAAAATCCCAATAAAGATCCCATATTTGTCCATATAAAACACCAAACCGGGCTCATGCAACTTGCATTCAGTACAGAATTAATAAAACAAAAATACAAAAAAAATGATGATGAAATAAACTGTATTAACCTAGTTATTACATTCCAAAAAATATAAAAAAATGTGCATAAAATGTATATAAGTTTTCTCTCTCTATCCTAACAGGTACAATCAGTCGGAATCACTGTCTGTATCGAGAACGGGATCCTCCTCCCTGGAAATCTCCTTGCCACGCCTCCGCACCCTCTGTTGAGCCGTGCTCGGCCCCTTCGCCGCTGCCTCCGGGAAAGCCGTCCCCGGCTCTATGTCGTCCTGCTCCGCGTCCAAGTATGTGTCCTCCGTATCAGTAGGCACACCTCGGTACGGCACCCCGATGTCAGCAAAGAAGTCATACCCGAACGAGAAGGTGTCAGAGCCCTGGCCGTACGTCCCCTGGGTCTGCAAGGGAGTCCCGTAATCTCCCTGTGGCTCAAAGGCGCCATAACCACTGCGATGCGAAGAGGAGCCCACGCCAGCTCCGCTCTGAACGAAGCCCGGTCCCTCCATGCCCCCAAAGATAATGTGATCCCGGGAAAGCTCCAAGCGCATGTCCATATAGGAAGAAGGAGAAGCGTCCGTCGACCCCCTAGGATGAGTGCGAGGAGTCTCCATAGACCTCCTGCCTGGCATAGTCTCGCTGGCAGGAATAGGGGACCTCTCCCGCATAGAGGCACTAGATCCCAGCCACGCCGCCCTCTCAGAACCCTTCGCATTCCCTCGCGTCACAAGGTTGCGAATGAACCTCTTAGCCCCAATAACCTGACGCAAGAGTCAATCAACAACCCGGGACGAGTACTACAAAGAGTTGAAGAAATGACGAAGGAAGTACAAAGACTAAATAATCATAACGCGACCAACACATACCTGAGACTTCGGTCGGGGCCGAAAAGCTCACGGCGTCACCTCTGGGAGTGGTATCTGTGCCCTTATCCTAACCCTCTCCTGGGTGTACGAGAAGTCAGCTCGGGGAATCCTCACGATCGAACTCCCCTCCCACGCCAACACTTGGGGTGTCCTCAGCCTGCGTGTCACGAACGCCTGATAGGGCTCCTGAGTAATGAACTCCAGGGCAGGCCGCCCAGCCCTAAACCAGTCCCAGTCCGCTGACCCCTCTCGAGGAAACAGCATGTCAGCAGGAGGCTCAGCCGGCGCCAAATTAGCCATCCCTAGACCATGTTGCCTCGTCACCCTCTCCCCCAAGTAGTAGACATCACAGGTGAGTCCCCGCATGATACACCTCTGTACCGTCCACCGCTCGGCACCGGCCAGCTGGTCAACCTCGAACCGATCCCAAGGGTAAAAATTAACCCTATCACTAGTCTCTGCCCTCAGGAATGGCACCATGTCATTGTACCTTATCTTCCTCCTAGTCCTGCTAGTCCTCTTCACCCGGGCATCCTTCGTCCACCAAAGCATAGCCGGGTATGAAAAAGCCTCCCCCTGGACATGGTCCCATAAGGCGCAGCCAAAAATCTCTAAAGCTCAGATCTGCATCCAACAAAGGAGACCCATCAAAAACCACAGTGCATACACAATATGTACAAAGGATAAAGTAAAAGAAGGAGAAAGTATACCTCCAGTGGGAACTCGAAGCAAGTCAGGGAGGTGGACGCCTTCCTGCTATATCTGTCCAAAGCGAAGTACAACTCTGCCAAGCTCGCCTCTCCCCAAGCATACTCGTCTATCCTGTCAATGTTCGCCAAAGACCCCAGCAAGGCGAACATAGCTGTGCCCTCAGCGTGCCCAAACAAAGTACTAGAAAGGGTGAACCATAGGAAGCAGCGAGCGATCTGCTTAGCCGAGATGGTCTGGTCCCCCCTCTCATACCGAGCTATGCTCTCGGCCAACTTCGCATCAATCATGGCATACTCCATGCCCATCCCCTTACTCGGCACGAGAATAATCCCCAGCAAATCCATCAGCTCTGTGTCCGTGTACCCGTCATGCCACTCCAAGCTAAGCTCCTTGAAGGGCAGGCCAGTGATAGTGGCATAATCAGTGGGGGTCACGGTAGCCTCCCCCCAGAAGAAGTGAAACGTGTGGGTAACTTCCCACCAGTGCTCGATCAGCGCTAGATAGAGCCCCTTGCTCTTATGCAAACCCGCCACCCATCTCAGGCACTCAACAAAACCATAAAGTTTAGAAGCCACCACGAGCTGGCGAGGACTCCGCTGACCCACCCTACCAGTTGTAGGCAGGGCATCCCAAAGCCTGACAACTGCCTCCACAGATCCCCGCGTCTTTAGCTTATCCAACTTGCGTTGGATGACATCCGCTCTCCCCAGAAAGTAAACACAGCACAAGTATGTCATCAAAACTGCAAAGTATATGACACAAACAATAGAAAAAGCAGAATAGAAAGAAAATAGACTCCGTCCCATTTCCGGGCATATTTTTCTGCATGCATCTTTTCTCACATTCAAGCATCATGTTATCAAACATGCATTCACAAAAACAATTTTCATCAAAAATCTCTTACGCAAGAGTCCGTTTCAAATTCGGCAAATTTGTATCCAATTTACAAAACAATTTTCATCAAAAATCTCTTATGCAAGAGTCCGTTCCAAATTCGGCAAATTTGAATCCAAAAACAATTTTCATCAAAAATCTCTTATGCAAGAGTCCATTCCAAATTCGACAAATTTGTGTCCAGTTTACAAAAACAATTTTCATCAAAAAATCTCTTATACAACAGTCCGTTTCAAATTCGGCAAATTTGTGTCCAGTTTACAAAACAATTTTCATCAAAATCTCTTATGCAAGAGTCCGTTCCAAATTCGGCAAATTTGTATCCAATTTACAAAACAATTTTCATCAAAAATCTCTTATACAAGAGTCCGTTCCAAATTCGGCAAATTTGTACCTCCTTTTATAAAACATAACATGCTTCTTTTCTCACATTCATGCATCATGTTATCAAACATGCATTCACAAAAGCAATTTTTTTTCATCAAAAATCTCTTATGCGAGAGTACGTCCCAAATTCGGCAAATTTGTACCCACTTTATTTTTACAAACTACCCATGTTGTTTACAAATAAATTACATATTCCTTTTACCTATGCTTTCAATTAAACAAGTGCATCATCAATTTCATATCTCAACGACCAAACAAGCAAAAGCCCCAATCTTGACAATTCAAGCCCTAAGTCTAACATGTACCAATTTTGACAAAAAAATCAAAAAACTAGGCAAAATTGAGTATCATACCATGCGAAGTTCCTCGTCGATGGCCCAATGTTGCCACATATCCGGGTAAAACTCATCGTTCATCGATTGCGAGAGTGTGTAGTTGCGATTCATCCTCACCAACTCAAGCCTCCTCTCCGCCGCCGCTCTACTCACCCGACCTCGGCGGACTCCACGAGCTCCTCCCTCTTGCTCCATAGCCTTGATTTCGAAGGATTTTGTGAAGAAATTAGGTAACAATGGCGGTTTTCTCTCTCCCTTTTCTCTCTCTGCCTCGACTGCAAATTGATAAGTGGAGAAGACAGGTACGGCGCCTGTCTATTTTAAACCAGGCGCCCTGCTGATCTGGTCCATGCGGATAAGATTGCAGGGCGAAATCCCTGTTTTGCCCTTTTAATTCCTGGACCTCTGTATCCAGACCCCTAGCTTAACGAAAACCTAACGGAAGCCCATTCCCTTCCTCGTTTTCAACCCCGTGTGTCATCGTAAGCCCGTCCTTTAACGAAAACTTAACGGAAGTCCATTCCCTTCCTCGTTTTCAATCCCGGCCATCACCGTAAGCCCGTCCTTTAACGAAAACCTAACGGAAGCCCATTCCCTTCCTCGTTTTCAACCCCGGCCGTCACCGTAAGCCCGTCCTTTAACGAAAACCTAATGGAAGTCTATTTCCTTCCTCGTTTTTAACCCCGGCCGTCATCGTAAGCCTGTCCTTTAACGAAAACCTAACGGAAGCCCATTCCCTTCCTCGTTTTCAACCCCGACCGTCATCGTAAGCCCGTCCTATAACGAAAACCTAATGGAAGCCCATTCCCTTCCTCGTTTTCAATCCCGGCCGTCATCGTAAGCCCGTCGTTTAACGAAAACCTAACGGAAGCCTATTCCCTTCCTCGTTTTCAACCCTGGCCGTCATCGTAAGCCTGTCCTTTAACGAAAACCTAACGGAAGCCCATTTCTTTCCTTGTTTTCAACCCCGACCGTCATCGTAAGCCCATCCTTTAACAAAAACCTAACGGAAGCCCATTCCCTTCCTCGTTTTCAAACCCGTCTGTCATTGTAAGCCCATACCAAGAACGCATATCCCCAATAGATAAACCCCGACAGTCATCGTAAGCCCGAATCTTCCCCAGCGAGTCCATCTTTGGCAACGCCTCCGTTAGTCGAGTCCGTCTTCGGCAATGCTTCCGTTAGTCGAGTCCGTCTTCGGCAACGCCTTCGTTAGTCGAGTTTTCTTCGGCAACACCTCCGTTAGTCGAGTCCGCCTTCGGCAACGCCTCTGTTAGTCGACTCCATCTTCGGCAATGCCTCCGTTAGTCGAGTTTTCTTCGGCAACGCCTTCGTTAGTCGAGTCCGTCTTCGACAACGCCTCCGTTAGTCGAGTTTTCTTCGGCAATGCCTCTGTTAGTCGAGACCTCCTTCGGCAACGCCTCCGTTAGTCGAGTCTATCTTCGACCACAAAATCTGAACTACGACCGGCTTGATTCCCACTTGGGATATGTAGGAATCCTTTCGTTAAGTGTCCAGCCATCCGACCGCCTCGGTCACCTCCTCACCCATCTAGGTAAAAATTTTGCTAGATTGGGATCCTCACTTTGTCGATGACCCCACTTCCCCCAGAAGTACCGTCGCTGAGGGGCTACTGTAAGTGCCCCAATATGGGTCGTTAATGTTCCGTCAGCCCAAATTAATGATTTATGATCATTTAGGGGCATTTTGGACATTATTTTGACAATTTGAATGAGGAAGGACCTCTTAGGAATAAAAAATGAACAAACACCTCGCTGAGATTTGTCATTTCCAATAAAAAAAGGGAATATTGACCAAGTGCAAACAGCCAAAACTGCTTTCTGCACAGGACCAGGCACGCTGCTGGGGTCATCCGCGCGGATGAGATCGTACCTACAATCTTATCCACGCGGATAAGATTGTCATCCAACCAACCTATAAATACAGCCCTTCTCCCTCAATTTAACAAGGCCAAAAAATACGAAAACCTACTGTTATGCTGTCAAAATCCACTCCCAAACAGCTATTTTCACCTTCATAACTCAAAATCCACACCAAATTCAACCTCAAATCCACCCCAAAACTACTTCTAAGCCTTGAAATCCTTCAAACCCTAAACACAAGCCCAAGAGAATTGGTAAACCCTCACTTCCTCTACTCACATCTCTCTTGTTTATACACTTACTCCATATTTAAATTGTGTAGTCTTACTTATTACTTGTTGTTTGACTCCCCTCCCCCTCTTGTCCCAAGGATCCAAGAGGATCTCCATGGAGTTCATCTTCATGGATGATTCTCTACAAGGATCCACACTTTTAATTATGCAAATCCCCTTGTCCCTTTGTTTACATTTCCTTGGTACTTGCCTTTTGACCTAAAGTATGGTCATCTTGGAGTCCATCTCCATCGATGACCACTTTAAAATGTCCACATTATTTATTTTTCTTGCAAATCTCTCTCTCCATGTCTAAGATGCTCACCTTGGAACACTTTCCTTGGATGAAAATCATCTAGACTCACAATTTAGGTCACACAAGATGTATAAGATACACTTGAGTATAGGTCTCAAGGATGGTCTTCTCATGACCACCTTAGAGATCTTCCTCTAAAGTTGATACATCTTGACCTAACTTTTTTGTCAACTTACTTTTCATGTCAAAATTCCCCCTGTCCCTAGTAAATGAAGTGTTTTCAAAGTCCTAATGTACCCACGAGATGGCTTGGTTAAGTGGATTCATCAATTATGACCACTAATCAAAGTCTAGGGAAAGAGAGGACAAAACATGGATGCCAAAAATCCAAGCAAGCTTTTCATTTTCTGTTTACAGTTACATTTCCAGTTAAGTCCTGTAAATCCAGTTAACTTTCTGGAAATTAAAGTGGGCGCTCGACCGCGTTGTTCTTGTCAATCATCGGCTCAACTGCTGCAATCTGTACTCCTGAAAGCGTCCTCGACTTGCCTAGGCTGCACTTTGTCATCCATACATTCCTCAATTATCACTCATGCATTTCCCCACCTCATGGGAGAGGGTTCACTTCACCACATACATCCCTATACACAAACAACCCATTCATCATCATACATGTCCATTCATCCCAATATATACAATCATCCAAATCAATTCGTCAAATTAAAATCATCGCCTCTTTCAAATGAGATGGACTCGTGCGATTAAGCTAAAATTCAAATAAAGTTCAAATCAAATAATGCATGCATAATAGAGTGTGTGTTTCTATTTCCTCCCCTCACAGGGTACCAATAATCAAAGTGATCATGATCTGATCATGGGGATTGCTCCTCAAATCACAACCTGGACAAAGATTTCAAATTCTGCAGGTGGCATATTCTGCCTTTATCAGTTTCATCAGTCCCGTCATCTTCGGACTCATCAGTATCATCTAAGAGCCTTGGCTGCCTCAGTCTCCAAGCAATGTTCACCAAAAAAGAGCTGCAGCTGCCTAAAATCTCCAAGCAATAATGCTCATCAGTATCAGCGAAATCAAAAGCCCGTTCTCATGGGCAAATCCTTATCAAAAGCCCATTCTCATGGGTGGATCTTTATCAAAAGCTCGTTCTACATAGCAGATCATCAACAAAGACCGTCCCTTGCACGGCAAACCAACAGCTCTTCATCATCATCAGTCGTGGCCTCAGTCCTTCCGGCAGCTACAGGTAAGCACAGCACAGGTATGAACGCATATCTCTTTCAAGCTACAAATCATCATAGTTTCATTGCATATCTCTCTTCGGTCCGAGACACCGTATGTCTCACCTCATTTTCACTCCGGTTTGAGACACCTTATGTCTCACCTCATTATCACCTCGCTTCGAGACACCGTATGTCTCACCTCATTATCACTTCGGCCTGAGACAACGTATATCTCACGTCATTATCACTTCGGTCTGAGACACCATATGTCTCACGTCATTATCACTTCGGTTCGAGACACCATATGTCTCACGCCATTTTCACTTCGGTTCGAGACACCGTATGTCTCACCTCATTATCACTTCGGTCCGAGCACCGTATGTCTCACGTCACTATCACTTCGGTCCGAGACACCGTATGTCTCACCTCATTATCATTTCGGTTTGAGACACAGTATGTCTCACTTCACTATCACTTCGGTCCAAGACACCGTATGTCTCACCTCATTATCATTTCGGTCTGAGACACCGTATGTCTCACCTCATTGTTACTTCGATTCGAGACACCGTATGTCTCACGTCATTTTCACTTAGGTTCAAGATACCGTATGTCTCACCTCAATATCACTTCGGTCCGAGACACCGTATGTCTCACCTCATTGTCAATGCGCTCCGAGACACCGTATGTCTCACCTCATTGTCACTTCGGTTCGAGACACCGTATGCCTCACCTCATTATCACTTCGTTCCGAGACACCGTATGTCTCACGTCACTATCACTTTGGTCCGAGACACCGTATGTCTCACCTCATTATCAATTCGGTGTGAGACACTGTATGTCTCACTTCACTATTACTTTGGTCCGACACACCGTATGTCTCACCTTATTATCATTTCGGTCTGAGACACCGTATGTCTCACTTCATTATCACTTCGGTTCGAGACACCGTATGTCTCACCTAATTATCACTTCGGTCCAAGGCACCGTATGTCTCACCTCATTGTCACTCCGGTTCGAGATACCATATGTATCACCTCATTATCACTTCGTTCCGAGACACCGTATGTCTCACCTCATTGTCACTTCGGTTCGAGACACCGTATGTATCACCTCATTTTCACTTCGGTCCGAGACACCGTATGTATCACCTCATTGTCACTGCGGTCCGAGACACCGTATGTCTCACCTCATTGTCACTTCAGTTCGAGACACCGTATATCTCACCTCACTATCACTTCGGTCCGAGACACCGTATGTCTCACGTCACTATCACTTCGGTCCAAGACACTGTATGTCTCACCTCATTATCATTTCGGTCTGAGACACCGTATATCTCACCTCATTATTACTTCGGTTCGAGACACCGTATATCTCACCTCATTATCACCTCGGTTCGAGACACCGTATTTCTCACCTCATTATCACTTCGGTCCGAGACACCGTATGTCTCACGTCATTATCACTTCGGTCCGAGACACCGTATGTCTCACCTCATTGTCACTGCGGTCCGAGACACCGTATGTCTCACCTCATTGTCACTTCGGTTCGAGACCCGTATGTCTCACCTCACTATCACTTCGGTCCGAGACACCATATGTCTCACGTCACTATCACTTCGATCCGAGACACCGTATGTCTCACCTTATTATCATTTTGTTTTGAGACACCGTATGTCTCACCTCATTGTCACTTCGGTTCGAGACACCGTATGTCTCACCTCATTATCACCTCGGTTCGAGACACCGTATGTCTCACCTCATTATCACTTCGGTCTGAGACACCGTATGTCTCACGTCATTATCACTTCGGTCTGAGACACCATATATCTCACGTCATTATCACTTCGGTTTGAGACACAATATGTCTCACGTCATTTTCACTTCGGTTTGAGACACCGTATGTCTCACCTCATTAACACTTCGGTCCGAGACAACGTATGTCTCACGTCACTATCACTTCGGTCCGAGACACCGTATGTCTCACCTCATTATCATTTCGGTCTGAGACACCGTATGTCTCACTTCACTATCACTTCGCTCCGAGACACCGTATGTCTCACCTCATTATCATTTCGGTCTGAGACAACGTATGTCTCACTTTATTATCACTTCGGTTCGAGACACCGTATGTCTCACGTCATTTTCACTTCGATTCGAGACACCGTACGTCTCACCTCATTATCACTTCGATACGAGACACCGTATGTCTCACCTCATTGTCACTGCGGTCCGAGACACCGTATGTCTCAACTCATTGTCACTTCGGTTCGAGACACCGTATGTCTCACCTCATTATCACTTCGGTCCGAGACACCGTATGTCTCACCTCATTATCACTTCGGTCCGAGACACCGTATGTCTCACCTCATTATCACTTCGGTTCGAGACACCGTATGTCTCACTTCATTATCACTTCGGTCCGAGACACCGTATGTCTCACCTCATTATCACTTCGGTCCGAGACACCGTATGTCTCACTTCATTATCACTTCGGTTGGAGACACCGTATGTCTCACCTCATTATCACTTCGGTTCGAGACACCGTATGTCTCACCTCATTATCACTTCGGTCCGAGACACCGTATGTCTCACCTCATTGTCACTCCGGTTCGAGACACCGTATGTCTCACCTCATTATCACTTCGGTGCGAGACACTGTATGTCTCACCTCATTGTCACCTCGGTTCGAGACATCGTATGTATCACCTCATTATCACTTCGGTCCGAGACACCGTATGTCTCACCTCATTATCACTGCGGTCCGAGACACCGTATGTCTCACCTCATTGTCACTTCGGTCGAGACACCGTATGTCTCACCTCACTATCACTTCGGTCCGAGAAACCGTATGTCTCACGTAACTATCACTTTGGTCCGAGACACCGTATGTATTACCTCATTGTCATTTCGGTCCGAGACACCGTATGTCTCACCTCATTGTCAGTTCGGTTTGAGACACCGTATGTCTCACCTCATTATTACCTCGGTTCGAGACACCGTATGTCTCACCTCATTATCACTTCGGTCTGAGACACCGTATGTCTCACGTCATTATCACTTTGGTCTGAGACACCGTATTTCTCACGTCATTATCACTTCTGTTCGAGACACCATATGTCTCACGTCATTTTAATTTAGGTTCGAGACACCTTATGTCTCACCTCATTATCACTTCGGTCCGAGACACCGTATGTCTCACGTCACTATCACTTTGGTCTGAGACACCGTTTGTCTCACGTCACTATCACTTCGGTTTGAGACACCGTATGTCTCACCTCATTATCATTTCGGTCTGAGACACCGTATGTCTCACTTCACTATCATTTCGGTCCGAGACACCGTATGTCTCACCTCATTATCATTTCGGTCTGAGACATCGTATGTCTCACTTCATTATCACTTCGGTTCGAGACACCATATGTCTCACGTCATTTTCACTTCGGTTCGAGACACCTTATGTCTCACCTCATTATCACTTCGGTCCGAGACACCGTATGTCTCATGTCACTATAACTTCGGTCCGAGACACCGCATGTCTCACCTCATTATCACTTCAGTCCGAGACACCGTATGTCTCACCTCATTGTCACTCCGGTTCGAGACACCATATGTCTCACCTCATTATCACTTCGGTCCGAGACACCGTATGTCTCACCTCATTGTCACTTCGGTTTGAGACACCGTATGTATCACCTCATTATCACTTCGGTCCGAGACATCGTATGTCTCACCTCATTGTCATTGTGGTCCGAAACACCGTATGTCTCACCTCATTGTCACTTCGGTTCGAGACACCGTATGTCGCACCTCTTTATCACTTCGGTCCGAGACACCGTATGTCTCACGTCACTATCACTTCAGTCCGAGATACCGTATGTCTCACCTCATTATCATTTCGGTCTGAGACACCGTATGTCTCACTTCACTATCACTTCGGTCCGAGACAACGTATGTCTCACCTCATTATCATTTCGATCTGAAACACCGTATGTCTCACTTCCTTATCACTTCAGTTCGAGACACCGTATGTATCACGTCATTTTCACTTCGGTTCGAGACACCGTATGTCTCACCTCATTATCACTTCGGTCCGAGACACTTATGTCTCACCTCATTGTCACTTCGGTTCGAGACACCGTATGCCTCACCTCATTATCACTTCGGTCCGAGACACCGTATGTCTCACCTCAGTTAGAGGATAAGTCACGTCCTCATGCATGGCACAACCTCAGTCAGATGACAAGCCACGTCCTCACAGTCGACCTCAGCGGTCACATCACCTCAGGGCATCACCATTCCCGCATACACTCACGATTACACAACTTCGAACTACGATCAGGCTTGACTCCCTCTAGGGATACATAGGAATCCTACCAAAGGGTCCAGCCAACTGACCTAAAAGGTCTCCCACAGGATATCGACACGTCCACAGATAGAGTCTTAGCCAGAGGACATCACACGTCCTCATGCACGACAACACTCACCCCACACTCACGAACTACGATCAGGCTTGATTCCCACTAGGGATACGTAGGAATCCTATCAAAGGGTCCAACCAACTGACCCAGGCGGTAACCTTAGGACACCATCACGTCCTCACAGCCGACCCAAGCGGTCACCTTAGGACACTACCACGTCCTCACAGCCAACCCAAGCGGTCACCTTAGGACACCACCACGTCCTCACAACCGACCTAAACGGTCACCTTAGGATACCACCACGTCCTCACAGTCGACCTAAACGGTCACCTTAGGACAACACCACGTCCTCACAGTCGGCCTTAGCAGTCACATCACCCTCAGGACACTGACACGTCCACGCACTCACACGAACTACAATCAGGCTTGATTCCCGCTAGGGATACGTAGGAATCCTATCAAAGGGTCCAGCCAACTGACCCAGGCGGTCACCTTAGGACACCACCATGTCCTCACAACCGACCCAAGCGGTCACCTTAGGACACCACCACGTCCTCACAACCGACCTAAACGGTCACCTTAGGATACCACCACGTCCTCACAGTCGACCTAAACGGTCACCTTAGGAAAACCCCACGTCCTCACAGTCGGCCTTAGCAGTCACATCACCCACAGGACACTGACACGTCCACGTACTCACACGAACTACAATCAGGCTTGATTCCCGCTAGGAATGCGTAGGAATCCTATCAAAGGGTCCAGCCAACCGACCTAAACGGTCACAAAGTAGGACACCACCACGTCCTCACAGACGACCTTAGCGGTCACATCACTACATGACACTGCCACGTCCTCACAAACTGACCTACATGGTCACCTCCTCTCCCAGCATGCAATCCAGATCAGAACCCTTATCCTATCAACGAACCCACTTCCTCCGTAAGTGACGTCGTCAAGGGGCTTCTGTAGGTACCCTAATCTGGATCACTCCTCATCCGATGCACGGGAAACACCGCAGACTCACACAAATGTGATCTCGAATACCCGTAGCCTTCAAAAACCCCAAAAACCACCAAACAGACCAAAGGGGGGCCTTTCTGGGATAAAAAAGCACAAAAGGACTTTTTGGGAATTTTGGAAAATTTGGAAAATTTGGAAAAGCAAGGACAGTCCGTGCGGACCACTTTCCTTCCAGACACAATTATTACAAAATCCTCTTAAAGTCCACAATATTCCCTTAAATCCAGGAAAACCAAAAAAATGGTAATGACAGACTGCGTAGCGCGACATAGTTAGCCAGAATCTGGACCCTATAAATAGAGGGCTCCCCCCTCATATTTTTCACACCTCCTCTCTTCTCTCTCTCCCCCCAGCCTTCAGGCCCCCCTCTAAGACCCTTCGGGGCAATCCCGGTCCCTTTCGGTTCCCTCCGGGGCATTCTGAGGCCCCTCGTGGTACTCCGAAGCTCTGTCGTGCGCTCCCGAGACGCTCCCGAGCTGCCCTGAGGCACTCCCGAAGCATCCCGAAGCCCTGATGATCCATCCCGAAGCCTTGTCGGTCCATCCCGAGGCATTTTGGTGCCATCCCAAGGCGTCCCGTCCATTTCGAGCACAACCGACGATCCCGACGCACGCCAGAACTCTGCCCGAGCACAATCGACGATCCCGACGCACGCCGGACCTCTGCCTGTGTCCAGTCAACGATCCCTGCGATCCCAACACATGCCGAAACTCTGCCCGAGTACACACCTGACAATTCCGAGGCACGCCGAAGCTCTGTCCGCAGACACCAGCACGTCCCGACGCCATCCCGGTCCATCCCGGAACACTATTCAACACTCAAACACTATTTCCAAGCGGAAGACAGACAGGAACCAACATTGGTAAGGCTTCCTTCCTATACTATTTCAATACATTTCAATACATAGTACACAATGTAGACATCATATACAGAATGCATTTTTAAAAGCACATACACACACATAACTTTTAAAGAAAGAGGGGTACTGAAAGACTCGTTTTTATGAGGCGACTTGGGTGCGCTCTACTATGCTCTTCCCGAGGAGTAACCTGATATCCGAACTCAAAAATCTCATCACACAATAACAGTTTTTAAACTAAGCCTTTTTTCAATGTTTTGGGCTAAATCAAAACGGCGTGGTGACTCTACGAACAAAAACGCAGCGAGACACCTCCTCGACCTACGAGCAGCGAGATGACGGGGCCCGCGCGCGAGCTTGATCCGGGTAATTTCACCTTCTCATGATATGAAACTTTGACAAAAAATTTAAACCAAAGAATGTCGCAGTCTAATTAATGGGCATCAAGAACGAAAAAATGCCAAAGATTAGCCATTCCAATACTTGGTGTCTGATACTATTGAGCCATTCCAATACTTGGTGTCTGATACTTTTCAAAGTCTTATGTCACTTAATATTCATTATCGGGCTTCCATACCTGCAAAATCGACAGATGATAAAAACCAGAAATTCCATAAACAAAGATTAATAGTTTCTGTCATTATAATCATCACCAAAAACAACAGT
Organism: Adenophora triphylla var. japonica; assembly: GCA_022495995.1. Lineage (NCBI taxonomy): Eukaryota > Viridiplantae > Streptophyta > Magnoliopsida > Asterales > Campanulaceae > Adenophora > Adenophora triphylla. The sequence continues at coordinate 37,384 of JAFEMH010007168.1, read as the reverse complement.
GATTGTAGCCAAAATCTAGGGAGAAACGTGTTTCTTCATAAGTTATGGAGAAACGGGTATCCAGAACATTTTGAAAGGATATCCAGAAATTTTGTATTGGCCATGACCTTGGCCCATGGCCTTGGCTTGGGCAATTCTAAATTTCTGGTTATTCATTTTGAAAGTTTCTGGATATCTAGAACCTTTTGAAAGGATATTCAGAAATTTTTGTATTAGATATCAAGAACCTTTTGAAAGGCTTCTGGATATCAATATTAAATGTTCTGGATATCCAGAACTCTTTGAAAGTGATATCCAGAATCTTTTTAAGTTGATATCCAGAAAGTTGGTATGTGTTGGTCCCATTCTAACATAACTTCTGGATATCATGATCAAAGGGTTCTAGATATCCAGAACATTTGAGACTGATATCCAGAACCTTTGGAAAAACACGTTTCTCCATAATTTATGGAGAAATGCGTTTCTCCATAACTTATGGAGAAACGCGTTTCTCCGGAGACCTACTCGTGATTGTATGAAAAAAAATTATATAAACTTATTTAAAGGGGGAATAAATCATCTATAATAACAAGTTCTTTGGATCATTTCACCAATTAAAAAATACAAAAAGTGCTGAACTCACATCTAGGCTTTGAACCTTGAACATCATGTGCCTGCAAAAATAATAAGAAGCCAAATATTAGTGTGGCGGTTAACATCAATGGGACCTAAAATCTTCACCTTCTCTACATGAAATAGAATATAGCCATATAAACATACAGTTTCTTTCTTTTGAGAGTCTGACTTTCCCCCATTTTTATGCTGTCTCCTTTGTGAACCATCATCTCCAACCTGTCTGCCAAAAACAATTCATGGGAATCTAAGTATGAGATAATAACCTTAATTAGAGGGAAAGACATATGATACATGCCAACATGATAAGAGATGTTCCAGGGAACACCATCATTAGAATTTTCGACCATTAAAGAATGTAATCTCAATATAATCACGGACTTAATTTTCTGAGGTGAACAAAACATGTTCACTTTACAACAACAGCAACAACAACAATAACAACAAAAACAACAAAGCCTTAGTCCCAAAATAATTTGGGGTCGGCTAACAGGAATCCTCACATGTCATCATTTTGCAAGAAAAGATGTAAGAAAAAAACAAGTTAGAAGAAGAATTAGGTGGGAAAAAAATATATAAAAAAAATTATAACATGTTCACTATCTTGGAACAAAATCCATTTCAGCAAGGGTGCAGTCATAAAATTTGGATGAGATATAAGGAAAAGGAAAGACAATTTATGTACTAGTAATACTCACCTCCCATTAACTGGAACATTATTAACTTATTCTTTCTGCATCTCAAGAAAAGTAAACGTTCAAATATAAATGTAAGTAAGAACCAGAAGTAGGAGATGACTTATATTCATTTGGAATAGAAACATACGAAAGCCTCTAACTTCATGGAAATTATGCCCCATAATAATTCATATATAAATAAAGAAACTATAATAGTTACAAATTCTTCACCTTTGAAACTCTATTGTCTGAATTCCTATTTTCAGCTTCGTGCACATTACTCGGGTAACTTATCATCTGAGGTGTGAATTCATGGCCATCCCCGTTCTTGATTCTTGATGAGCACCTAAAATGACAAAAGAAAGTAAGGATACTACTCTATCAGCTGCAGTTATTCTGGGACTACTGATAGAAAGTCACCTACCAAATAGTGAAAATGAATATAAAAAAGGTCATAAGGGCATATAAAACCATATCTATACGTTCTCAAGTATTTCAGTTACCAAATTTGAGTTCAAAAAGGTGTGGCTAACATTTAGCAGTTTAAAAAAGTGAAATATATTTTGTATTATTTCATGATGTACAAATTAGATCCTTTCTTAAATTTTTGACCGGTCAATAGTGACTCTTTTTTCTGAAACCGATAAAATTTCGTTAAAAATGGACTTGTGGGCTCAAGAAAAGGATATGCTGTAAGGGAGAAGAAGATCTGTTTAACTGAGCAATGACTCATGTATGTTTAGCTAATAAAAGCAGTGGAGAGTCAACAGGTTGTAACAGAACATCTGCATTAAGAGGTCGTAGCCACATTTGATACATGCACAAGTCCCCTTTTCTGTTCAAACTTTGGGGAGCCATATAGATAGTCGACTGACTTGCTCTAAGGTCCCTTATATTTTGTTCTTGGTGCAATATTGTTTTGGTTCATGATTGATGCGGGAAATGACCCTCCATATATCCTTGAGATTCAATGTTGATGGAATGGGTTTTCGGTTCAAGAAACTATTGGAAAGATCGATTTGATATTGTAGTCTAAAATAATAAACACCAGAATTTTGGGTCCACTTAAAGGGCATTCTGGTAATGGAATATATATTTCCAGCAGGAGTATTATATACCATTGGATAGATAATTGAGTCTAGTTTCATACGCAAGAAACGGATCATCATTCTGAGTTTTCTACATCAAGTTATGGTCATTTTACTAAGTGTTGTGCAGGTGGACAGATTCATCCGAATTTTGACAAGTCTTTTGATACTTCATATTTCTAGTCAATCTTATCATCAAATAATTAATTCATAGTTTATCTACTTAGTAGTTTAGTATTCCTAGACTTGGAGGGATGTTCCAAGTTAAGTATAAATAGCCTTATAGTGCAATTGTAATGGGGAAGAAGTTTTTGATAAGAAATTGAGAAGTTGTTTTCTCTCTCAAAAGTTTAACCGGTATTCATTGAATCAACGGTTCAACTTCGGTGTCTTTCATTATCCAGTGGGTGTGTTTGTTGTATGAGTACACATTGTGTGCATCATTTGGTATCAGAGCCGTAGATCCTGCTGTGTTTCCTCGGTGCAATAATATGTTGCATTTGGACGGAAGACCGAGGACCAACCCCAACAATGAGCAAGTTATTGATCGGACCTGTGAAAATGGGCAATTTATTGAAGGTACTTTGATGAATTTCGAACATATCTTTTCTTTTTCTTACTTTTCTCATGTAAAAGAGGTAGATTGGAACGTACCTCCAATCTATGATGAATATCCAATCTACGACGAAGAACTTGAAGAGCCCATCGGTGTTATTGGAGGCAATAACATGGAGGTAAGTATGTTTATATTTTCAGATTGTTTTCTTTATGATGGAACAAGATCAAAGCAAGGTTCATTTTTCTTTTTACGGCACACTCATCAAAGAATTAGGCAACATAAAAGGTGTGTTGGGAAAATTATTCGTCGCTTCAAAATTCGAGGACGAATTTTCTCCAACCAAGGAAGAATGATGCGGGAAATAACCCTCCATATATCCTTGAGATTCAATGTTGATGGAATGGGTTTTCGGTTCAAGAAACTATTGGAAAGATCGGTTTGATATTGAGAAGCAATTTAATTTATTAACAAACCCCAGTAATAAGCTTCAGACTATACAACTAACAAGCTTCACGATGGCATTAAAAGTAACTTGGACCATTCCGTTTCATCTCATAAATAACTTTCAAAATTTATATAAATAAGATAATATGCATACCTGGGAGCTTTGAACTTGAGACTAAAATTTAGTCAACTTCGCTTCTTGAGTCATTGATGCAGGAGGAGGCTTGATCGCAGGAGGAGACTTGGTCCCAGGCGGGCGCCCCGCCAAGCACCAGGCGGACGCCTCAAGGAGGTTCAACGGCGGTGAATCTTAGATAGCGCTTTATAAAAGCTCTATCTAAGGTATGTTTTCTAAGATCCAATCTGTACTCATGATAAGAGAAATTACCCAATACAAATAAGGTCACTCGTACTTGTACCCAAAACGAATTATTTGTACACTCCACTCCCAAGTGAAATTATATACTCTCACTTTCCTCTATCACTCTCTTTCCTATCTTGCATTCAACCATAATCTAGACTCCTCTCTTGCTTCTGGTTTTTCCTTGAATACAACAATGGCTCATCCTCCCTTTTTGTACTTGAGAGTTGACCATTCACTTACCCCAAGAGACTTGATTAATTGGATAATGTACATGTTTATCCACGCATACAGTTTACCTTCCCATACATGCACCACCAAGTACAAATGTACTCAACATCCTTGGTACATGTATTGATAAAACCAATGCAAATCCATCCCTCTTTGATTCTCAAAGTGAGGAGCATTTTCAACAACCGCGCCAGACGTTGAAGAGACATCGAAGGGGTTGCAAAATACTTTTGATTTATGATACAGGCAAATCAAATATCTGAAGATCTCGTAACATGCTCTTATTTTTTGAAGTCAAAGACCTTATTGTTGAGGAACCTCACAAGGAATTAAATTATAGAGCAGCCATGACCAAGTCCATTTCCAAAAGTCAATGCTAAATATTTATTTGATTTATATTTTGAATCAATTTTTATTTCACGATCTACAACTTGCAAAACATAACTCAACTTCATTTTCATATATCTATTGCCATCTTAAGAGATAAATCGCACCAATTCGTCTGCAAGAGAGAGAGAGAGAGAGAAAGAGAGAGAGATGGAAGGCCACAAGCATTTCAGTCACAATCACAGCCTCAATCAACACCAGATTCCCCAAGGTACAGAAATCGCATGCTCAGGCTGCAAATCAACAGCCATTGGCACTGTATATGTATGCTTGCCATGCAATTTCTATCTTCATGAAAAATGCTATGGTGCTACCCGCTCACTCAAACACCCATCTCACCCTTCTCATCCTTTGACTTTAGTCCCATATCCAACTTACCCCTCCAATTCCTTCTACTGCAATACATGCACCCTAATGGGAACTGGCTTTTCCTACAGCTGTTCCAGTTGTGAATTTGACCTCCACATCCAATGTGCTTATAACAACTTGTCATACCAAAATATCGCTCCCCCAAATCAAACACCAACTTTTATCCATCTGCAGCCCATTCCCAATGCATCACCAAACGCTTACATGACTCATCAAGCAGTTAATTCTCAAGTTCGTGATGCTGACGATCTCGCAGACCAACTTGCAGCAGCTCAGATCTCGGCTAAAATAGCGGCACAGGGCCGACAAAATGCACTCGATTTATTGGATCCACCGGGCACAAAGTATGAGTATAAGTACGACTATCTTATTTAGCTGCAATCATTTGATCCAAATTTCCTGCAACCTTTTGTGTACTTTGCACAAGTGATCTATATTGACCCTGATTGATTAAATGAGATCGTCCAAGAATTTAGGCTATTAGATCACCAGCCTACATAAAATTTGTACCGGAGATGTTAATTTAGGCTCTTAATCGTTTAAGTTTTATTTGTAACATGTCTGTTCTTTCTATTATTTCTGTTCTTTCTGTGGTCTATATTGAATTACAAGGAGATGTTAATTTAGGCTCTTAATCGTTTAAGTTTTATTTGCTTTTGGGACTGTTATCGAAATAAAATTATTTTACTTTTATTATGTCAGTAGCAATATACAAAAATTAAAGAGACTGTAGAAATGTGGTTTTCCATTTTCCTGTTATGAATCACATGATTTCATCTCTTTGCAGAAAATTAGAAAATATTTCTTTTGTGGTTCATAATAGTACTATTCAGATTTTTTGAACTACACAATATGTTTGTATAATATTATTTCATAAAGAAATTTTGCCTTCCTGTCAATATGAAATTATACAAATCGATAAGCAATGAAGTATACTCCCCTGTCTCAGATTCTTACGTTCATTTTTGGTCTATTCCAAAGTAAGATTTCTAGTTGCTTTATTAATTAAAATAGACAATGATACCTACTTGTCACTATCACAACAAAAACTCCCTACCCACTTTCTCTATCCAATTTTACTTTTTATGCTCATAACTTTTACTTTTTCTTAATTTTCGTGTAAAGTCAAACAAGGAACCTTATTGTGGAGGAGGGAGTATTAATTCACTACTAGAAAAAGCATTCTGGGTGACAAATCTAAGATGACAAAGAAGTATATGGTCACCTAAAAGACCACTAAGCGACAAATCATGAAATTGGTCTCTACAACGGAATGTCTCGCGACAAATTCTTTGGTGACAAAAGTTTTGTCACCTCATATAGGTTTTATGCGACAAATACAGTAATTGGTGACCTAAAAGAAGTTTTGGTTACCATACCTTTTGTAACCAATGTTGGCAGAATTACAATTATAGAAGGAAATAAAATTACAGAAACTGAAAATACAATTATAGAACAATAAACTGTAAAAAACAAAACGGCAGTAACGGAATTTGTTGGGCACGAGTCTTGATAAATCAGTCTCCTTAATACACTTCAATTCTTATATCTATTTTCATTCACGGCCCTGAGCATAATGCCTGGTTCTGTGAGAGGGTCTAAGAATTGAGCCTCACACAATTCTCCTCCAAGCGACCAAACTTTCTCTCACATAGGCGATTATTATAAGTAACATGTATTACCCCCACTCGGCAATTCCGAAGTGTAAGAATCATTAAAATCTATAAGCTTAATCTTTTCTTTCGGGATGTCACTTAAGGAATGGGATTGGGGTTGGTTCCCCCACGTTGACACTACAAGTATTTTAACAGTTAGTTTGTCGCTTTGAAAACCTAGATCTTGGGATCTCCAGTCAAGTAGGTTGGGTTTTTCATTGTGTTTAACTTCCTAAGAGGCTTTAGGGTCTCTTAACGCCTTCTTTTTTCTTCTCATCCCATTACCAATGTCAATCTTTCAACTACCTTTTTGGTTAACCCTTTGGTTAACGGATCCGCTAAATTATCTTTTGACTTCACATAGTCAATAGATATAGTACCAGTTGAGAGTAGTTGTCTTATGGTATTATGTTTACAACGTATATGTCTATACTTACCATTGTACATGTTGCTTTGTGCCCCACCAATTGCAGATTGGCTATCACAATGGACACAAATTGCTGGCACGGGCTTCGTCCATTTTGGAATATATTCTAGAATTTGGAGTAGCCATTCAGCTTCTTCACCTCTTCACCACACTTATACAATGCTATAAACTCTGATTCCATAGTCGATTTGGCTATAACACTCTGTTTAGAAGATTTCCATGATATAGTTGCAATTGATAATGTGAATATATATCCACTTGTAGACCTAGAGTCTTTGTTATCTAATATCAAGTTAGCATCAGTATATCCTTCAATCACAACTGGATGTCTAGTATAATGTAATCCATAATCACTATATCTTAAGTACCTTAGTACTCTCATAATACCCTTCCAATGGTCTGTCCTAGGATTACATGTATACCGACTCGGTTTGCTCACAACATAAGGAATATCTGACCTTGTTAAATTTCTCTAGAATTTTATCCACATAATGTGATTGTCTCATTACAAGTCCATCAGGTAATCTAGAAATTTTCACCAAAAGGATCACATCCGCTAAACCCATATCTTTCATGTCAAAATTCGAGCTCAACATATTCTTTATGGATTTAATCATTTTATCACAGCTTCCTATGATAAGCATGTCTTCTACATAAAAGACACAAATTGACAGCCATTTTCCGTGTTTTTGATATAGACACATTTGTCACATTCATTGATTTTAAATCCACTATCAATCATGGCTTTATCAAACTTTTGATGTCATTGTTTTGGTGCTTGTTTGAGGCCATACAATGACTTCAATAACTTGCATAATTTATTTTCTTTCCCTTGAGCAGAAAAACCCTCTAGTTGTTCCATGTAAATCTCCTCTTCTAAATCTCTGTTTAGAAAAGCAGTTTTTACATTCATTTGATATACTACAAGATTTCGCAATGCCGCAATTGCAAGTACAATCCTAATTGACGTTATTCTCGTAATAAGAGAATACGTGTCAAAGTAATCTAGGCCTTCCTTTTGTTGTAACCTTTAATTACAAGTCTAGCCTTGTACTTATCAATTGTTCCATCCACCTTTCTTTTTCTTTTGAAAATCCACCTATATCCTAGTGGTTTACTTCCCGGAGGAAGATCTACTAGTTCCCAAGTGTGATTTTACAAAATGGAATCAATTTCACTCTTAATGGCCTCTTTGCACAAAGGTCCTTCGAAAGAGCTCACGACTTCATTATAACTTTATGGCTCACTTTCTAGAATGTAGGTTAAAAAATCTGGGTCATAGGATTTTTCTACCCTAGCTCTTTTGCTACGTCGAGATTCCATCTCCTCTTCTTCTCTTTTATCATGAATGTGTTCTTCTTCTATTGAATGTTGTACCCTTGTTGATGAGCTTGCCTCATTTCTTAACTTACATGGGAACACATTTTAAAAAAAAGACACATTCCTAGATTCCATTGTATTATTCTTGTGTATATCTTGAATTATTGATTCATACACAAGAAATCTATAAGCACAACTATTGTATGCATATCCAATGAATATGCAATCAACATTCTTAGGTCCAATTTTACCCCTTTTAGGTGGAGGTATGGCTACCTTCGCAAGACACCCCCATATTTGCAAGTGTTTGTAACATGGCGCTCTTCCATGCCATATTCATATGGGCTCTTGCTTAGTTTCTTTCGATGTACCTTATTTAATACATAATTTGCCGACAAACACGGCTTCTCCCCACATATTAGAAGGTAATCCCGAACTTATCAACATGGCATTCATCGCTTCTTCTAATGTCCGATTTTTACGTTCGGCAACACCGTTTTGTTGGGGTGTATAAGGTGACGTGGTTACATGTTTAATTCCATGTTGAGCACAAATTGCCTCAAATGGAGATTCATATTCCCCACCACGATCACTTCTTATCACCTTAATTTTCCGATTAAATTGATTCTCAACTTCATTTTTATAGAGAGTGAACTTCTCTATAGCTTCATCTTTACTTTTGATGAGGTACACATAGCAATATTTTGTGCTATCATCAACAAAAGTCATAAAGTACTTATTGCCACCACGTGATTGTGTTGATTTGAAGTCACATAAGTACATGTGAACTAACTCGAGTGGTTCACTATTTCTTGTTATTGGATGGATTATGGAATGAACGTTTTGTAAATTTTGTTTCTACACAAGTTTCACATTTGTGTTTGCAATTAACTTTAAATTTGGGTATGCAATTCAAGTTAATTATTCTACAAATAGCATGATAATTAACGTGTCCTAATCTATCATGTCACAAATGGGAAGACTCAAGCAAGTAAACGTAAGAATTATTCATTGCATTGATTTTCGGCTTAATAGCCATTACCTTAGGTTTCACCACCATCACACTTAACTTAAACATCCCATCATTCACATACCCTTTTCCTACAACTATTCCAATCTTGGAAAAAGTTACAACATCAGATTCAAACACAATACGAAAACCATGCTTAATTAAAAGCGAGCCGGACACCAAGTTCTTCAGGATATCTAGCACATAGATCACATTGTTGAGAGTCAATTCCTTTTTGTATGTTATCTTCAAAACCACCTCCCCTTGACCTTTGATGTCGGAAGTGGCCGAATTCCCCATAAACAACTTTTTGCCATTTTCCATAGCTTCAAAAGTACTGAACATGTCTTTGTTGGAGCACACATGTTTAGTAGCACCGGTGTCAATCCACCACTTATTTGGATTTGATCCCACCATATTAACCTCAGAAACTACCACTACAAGGTGCATATCAGACACATCTCTAGATATGTCTTCTACCATGTTCGCTTCATGAGCTTTCATTGACATCCTACATGTCGAAGCCTTATGGCCTTCACCACCACAATTGAAACCAGTTCTTGTGAACCTCTACTTTGAAGCCCCTCCTTGAGGCTTCAAATTGAACGACCTCTTTGTTGTTCCAACTTTGGCTTTACCCTTGCATTATCCTTTGAAGCTTTGGCCATGCTCTACCACATTGGCTTTGGCCACACTTGGGGTAAACCTTTTCTCAGCAACTCTATTGCCTTCCTCAATGCTTAGTCGAAGGATAAGCCTTTCAACGTTCATCTCCTTCCGCTTATGCTTAAGGTAATTCTTGAAATCATTTCAAGCGGGAGACAACTTTTCAATCATTTCAGTCACTTGAAAACTTTCACTTAGCACCATACCCTCGGCATGTATCTCATGCAAAATCATTTAAAACTCACCCACTTGAGATTTCACAGTTTTTGAGTCCATCATCTTAAAATCAAGAAAACGGGCAACAATGAACTTCATTGTTCACGCATCCTCAATTTTATACTTGTGGTCTAAGGACTCCCACAATTACTTAGCATTCCTCTTCTCTCTAAACACATTATATAAAGCATCGGACAATCCATTAAGAACATAGTTATTACAAAGGAATTCCCCATGTTTCCAACCGTAGTCAAGGTTGTTACATCGGTCTCGTTTTCGACCACATTTGTCATATCTTCTTGCAGATAATTAGCCAAATTCCGAGGGGTCAAAAAGAGAAGCATCTTTCGGTGTCACCTGTTGAAGTTATGCCCAACAAACTTTACTGGCTATTCAACATGGGGGTTGAGATGTGCAGATTTTGAGTATTAGTCACAACAATAGTGCCTTGAGAAACATTTCTGGGTCACAGTCACGGTTTCCTATCCGGTCACATTCTCTACAGTAGCCATTTCTGAAATAGAGAAAACAATTTGATCAGTTATATGTTTCTGTGAAAAGTATACCTTTTCAAGGGAGTAAGTCTTAAGATTTTTGGCAGAATTACAATTACAGAAGGAAATAAAATAACAGAAATTGAAAATGCAATTATATAACAATAAACTGTAAGGAACAAAACGTAATTAACGGAATTTGTTGTTCACGAGGACTGATGAATCGGTCTCCTTAATACTTATTCGTCCCCTCACCAATAGTGCTTGATGCTGCCTTGGACGTGAGTCTCCCATGATAGAACGTGCGAACAGGGGGCACTTTCCAGCTAAAGTTCCTAGCGAATTGGCAGTGTGTCTGGACAGTATCAACACGATGCAGAAATGCACAGAGGCTAAAGGAAAAATGCTACGATATGCAACGAGAGAGAGAGAGAGAGGGGAGGCTGCTGATTTTTTTTTTTGCTGTCTTCAAAATGGTTTGTGATCTCTATCTTATTAACAAAACTGGCAAAATTGAAAAGTCATAATTAATCAATAAATTAACACAAATTAATTTCGTGTGACTGTTCAAAAAGAAGAAATCAAATAGGCTTGAGTAGTGGTTGTTACAAGTATGTTCATGATCATGGGCATTTACTTCTAATTCCCAAATAAAAAAATAGCAAAAGGTGGGCTAGCGCGACTATGCCAATTTGGAGCCACATACGTGTCCGCAAGACGCGCATGCACATGAGTTCGGTAGCGCGAATCCAATATCGGTCCATGATTTGTACCCCCTGCGCAATTGTGCGTGAGCCTGTATGCCACACATTCATACCCATTATCAAAGTGTAGAAGTATTTAAACTTGCTAGATTTTACATTCTCATTCAATGAGGGATAACCACATTTTCTCACTTTCAACCCACTAAGTTTGAGCCTTAATATCTCATTCATCCATTAACCCTTTTGGACAAATAAATATTTGATTTAAATGTTCTCATGTAGTAGAACACAAACCCACATTCAATTTAGTCATTTAACAATAAACCGATTTAGGAAAAAAATTCCCAAATTTTCTTCATACCCACTTACATTTTTCCAACAACCAAGACATTTGTCACCTAACGTAGACTTCATGCGACTACACCTAAGGATATTTTTTTGGTGACAAAGCCTTTGGCAACCATTACATTGGTGATCTTAAATGAAATTTATGCGACAAAAAAAAGACTTTGTCGCTTAAGCGTAATGTTTGGTGACCATGTCTTTGTTGACTTAGAGGATGCTCACCTTACATAATTTTATTTGACAAACAAAGGGTTTGTCACCTAAGAATTTTCCGGGGACAAAGTACTTGGTCACCTTATTACTATAAAAGATGACAACTTTTAGGCGACAAATAATTTTTCACCTAAAGTTTCATATCGTTTATGTGTGGTATCTTTCAAAAATCTGATTCATATCTCTAAGATATTCTCTAAAAAAGTCATTTTCACTAGTTATATCAAAAATAGTCACTACTAGAAAATGTAGTTTAGGTGACAAATCTAAGGTAACAAACATTATTTGGTCACCTAAAATGACATCAGGTGACAAATAAAAATTTGGTCACTTAAAATAATCTTTCGTGACCATTTTTAGGTGACAAACAAATTAGTCTCCTTACGAAGGTTTTAAGCCACCAAATGTAACTTTAGTCACATAAGGTCATCTTTGGTAACGAAATCTTTGGTGACTAACAATATAGTCACCTTAAATAAAAGTTTACATGACCAAAAGTACTTGGTCACCCAAAGTATGTTTTAGGAGACCAATGCTTTGGCAACCAGTCTATTTGTCACGTTATAAATATTATGTGACGAATTGATATTTTGGTTACGTAAGTATATTTTTAGATGATTAAGGAATTACGACAAAAAATATTGGTCACCTTACAAGAACTTTAGGTGACTAGCTCTGTTTGGTCACTAAATAGGTGACTAATACAACAAACATTGTAGTCAACCGTAGGCTGACTAAGTTTAGGTGCCAAATCTAAGGTAACAAACATTATTTGGTCACCTAAAATGACTTCAGGCGACCAATAAAAATTTGGTCACTTAAAATAATCTTTCGTGACCAATTTTAGGTGACAAACTATTGGTCACCTAAAGTTTCGTCAATTTTACGTGTGGTATTTGGACAAGTAGAGTTCATTTTATCATGATATTCTCCTTGAAAATTGCTTTCAGTAGTTACATCATAAATAGTGTAGTCTTCCCATGTGATCAATAATTATAAAAAAAGTCTAGTCCTTGAAAATTGCTCTATATAGTTACATCATAAATAGTAGTCTTCCCATGCATGTGATCACTAATGTTATCAAAATAGTCTAGTCATGTCACTGCAAATTAGTCTAGTCATGTCACTGCAAATTAGTCTAGTCATGTCTTAATAATTTCATCAAAATCTTCTTTACAATGATGAAGGAATATATTTTTGGGTGACGAATATTTTAATTTTTTATTTTGTCTCCTAAAGTATTTCATACTCTATAAATGATCTTTCAGATACACCATTCTTATATCCATCCCTTTAGTCTATTTGTTTTTCATTACCAGTTTTATATCAATCTTTTCTTCTAATTTTTTGTAGTTCTCTCTTATAATGGATAAAAGTTGGATGCATCTTTCCAATAAATTTTCTAGGGAATATTTAGAAGGGGTTGATAGCTTTCTTGAGTTTGCAATAGCACATACTCATAATGTTTCTGGCATGATCCCATGTCCGTGCCTTAACTGCAACAACATCCTCTTTCAGTCTTTCCCTGATGTAAAATTCCACTTGTTACAGAAGGGGATTATGCATAATTATACGACGTGGACCCTTCACGGTGAACGTTACGATGGTGCTTCGACGTCATCACAATCTCAGCCGCAAGAGCAGCATTTTTTTGAAGACAATGACCAAGTGATGGGCATAATAAATGATGCATATCCTTTTGCATCAATGCATCATAATATTGTTGATGAGGGGCTAGACAACACCTATAGTCAAGAGATCTTGGACTATGAAGAACTTCTGCAACAAACCTTGCAAGAATTGTACCCAGGTTGCACAAAATTTGAGAATTATTTTATATTTGTTACATTTGAGAATTATTTTATATTTATTTAAAATTGTATATTACAACATTAAAAAGAATTAAATGGCAATTTAGGCAACCACTCTTTAGTCACTTAAAACTTATTTTTAGGTGACTAACTAATATATTGTAACTTTAAGTAAACTTAGGCAACAACATTTTAGTTGCCTAGGACATTGTTTAGGAGACAAAAAAAAATTTGGTAACCTTAAATATACTTGACGTGACGAGATATTAGTCACCTAAATTGTATTTAAGTGACTAGTCTATTGGTTACTAACGAGCACACTTAAATGACAATGATGCTTGGACACCTTAAATTTGTCACTTAAGGCGAGGTGACCAATTCAAATTTGTCGCAAAATATATTGCAACAAAAAGTTGGTTGCCACACTGTTTGTCGCCTTAACTATCTTAGGTAACTAACTGAGAATCGGTCACTATAAACGATATTTTAGGTGACCAGCCATAAAATTGGTCACCAAAACTCTAAGGCTTCGGGCTTTGCGTGACGTTTTTTGGGCGACCAACTTTTGTCACTTTTGGTTTATAATGACCAAAAAGTTACTTAGGTGACCATTTTTCTTTGTCACCAAAAGGCTGATTTCTACTAGTGAGTGTTTTTCCAGTCAATAATTGTTGTTTTAAATCACCTATGTGTCCAATAGTTCTATTTGTGATTCTTTACTTCTATTACTTTTCTAGATAAAATTATTTCTTGAAATTATTAAATTTTCATATACAGGACATTTATGGTGAATTATTTAGCATTGGTTACCTTAATTTACTTTTAGTGACCATTAGATTTGTTTCCAAAGAATTATGACACATAAATCAAAATATTTTCTGAGAAAGTAGGTGTCCACAATTTAATCAAATGAAAAGCTGCTCATACTAGTTACATAAAAGGCTTTTCTACTAACGCTGTGGGAATATTTTTCTTTAGATGACAAATATATTTGTAGCCTAAATTTTTATTTTGTCACTTAAAACATTTCATATTCTATAAATCATCTTTCATATAACACAATTCTTGTATCCTACACTGATCTTCAATACTTGTTTGAGTTTCAAGAGATTTCCATCGATCCTTCCTTTTCATTGCTTTCATATTACATTATCACTCTCTCCTTTGATTCATCTTTCATATTTATTCTACTCATTTCTTCTCATTTGTTTGCCTACCTGATTATCATTCCCTTCTATAATGAATAAGAGTTGGATGTATACCTGATTATCATTCCCTTCTATAAAGATAAGAGTTGGATTTATCTTTCTAACAAATTTTCTAGAGAACATATAGTTGGGGTTAGTTGTTTTCTCGAGTTTGAAGTAGCACAAAATCGTAATTCGTCTAACATGATCACGTGTCCATGTCTTGACTGCAACAACTTGTCTTTCATCATATCCATGAAGTAAAAATTCATTTGTTACGGAAGGGGATGATGTATAATTATTCGACATGGATACATCATGGTGAACATTTATATGTAGTGACATCATCATCACAACCTATGCCGTAAAAGCATCAAAATTTTGATGACAATGACCAAGTGATGGGATTATATATGATGTCTATCCATTTGCATCAATGTGCCGTAATACTATTGAAAAAGTTGTAAGCAACATGGAATGCCAAGAGATCATGGACTATGAAGAACTTCTGGAATATGCCTTGCAAGAGTTGTAACCGAGCTGCACACAATTCACTCCACTTACTGCCATTGTGGAATACCTACATTACAAAGTCAAATCTCATACCACCAATTGTCAGTTTGATGATTTGCTCGAAATTAAGCAGTGTATACTTCTCGAAGGAAATACAGTGCCTCAAGATACTCACAAAGCTTTCAAGTTTCTAAAAGTTTAGGGTTGGGCTATTAAAAAATTCATGTTTGTCCAAATGATTGTGTGTTGTATTATAAGAAAGACGAGGTTCTGGATATGTGCCCTGTGTTAATCACCCAAGATACAAACCTAGTTTCAGTTATAGGAAGAAAAAAGTTCCACACATGGCAATGTTTTACTTTCCACTAACACCGGGATCGCAACCATTATACATGTCCTCGTATACGTCAAAAGACATGAGGTTGCACAAGGAAGAATGGGTGGATGATGATGTTTTGAGGCATCATGCAGGTGGATAGGCATGGAAGTCCTTTAATAGTGACTACCCCGATTTTGCATCAGTCTCAAAACATAAGTTTGGGGCTTGCTACCAACAGATTCAATCCATTTGGAGATATAAATACAAACCATAGCACATGGCCCGTCGTTGTAGTTCCATATAACTTACATCCTTGGAGATGTTTGAGGAAAGAGTTTTCACCGCTAACATTGCTAATTCCAGTTTATCTGGAAAGGAGATAGATATTTATCTCTAACCATTGATTGATGAGCTAAAAGAGTTATGGGTGACTGGTGTGCATACTTTTGATAAGCATCCTATAACACAATTTACATTGCGGGTCATGCTTATGTGGACTAGACATGATTTCCCTGCTTATGGTATTACTTTGGGTTAGAGCAGCGCTGGTTATAATGCATGTACGATTTGAAAGGATGGGTTAACATCTAGTTAGGCTGCAAAGGTTTGTTTTATGGGCCACCATATATGGTTACCTTCAGATCACCATTTGCGATATAACACCTCCAAAGATGATTTTGATGGCGAGAATGAGCTTTGTGGACCTCCTCATGAATGGTCTGGAGAACAAATTTTAGAGAAGTTGTATGAGCTACAATTTCCTCCATTTAAAAAAAAATATAGTTCTAATGCACGAAGGCCGCCATAAAATAGTAACTGGACAAAGTTGAAGCTCAGGCATATTATTTAAGTTATGCACACTGAGAAAAATGTGTGTGATACTCTTGTAAACACTATTCTTGGCATAGAAGGAAAGACAAAAGACATGCCAAACGCAAGAAAGGACTATATGGAGCGTGGAATAAAGAAATACTTCCCGCTGAAAAATAAAGGTGACAAGTGGGTAAAACCTCATCTTGATTTTACTGTTAATCTGGCACATAGGAAAAAAATAACTCAATTTATTTATTCGGTTAAGTTTCCTGATAGAACGCTTCAAATATTTCACGATGTGCAAGGAGAAATGATGGGAAATTATTGGGGGTTAAAGGCCATGATTGTCATGTTCTATTGCAACGTTAATCCTCATCTTGTGGTTGAGCCAAATACGTACAGAGCTTTCACGATTCTTCCATCAATTATGTACTAAGACACTGCATAAGTCAGACATAGAAAAGCTACAACATGAGATTGTATTAATCTTGTGCAAGATTGAGCAATTTTTTTCTCCGATTTTTTTCACAGTTATGATCCACCTCACAATTCATTTTGCGCCCAATCCATTATCAGTGAATGTATCCTTTGTCACAATATTCCCAGGCGACCATTCTTAGACACCTTAAATTTTTCACCAAAAGTTTGATGTGACCAAAATAAAATTTGTTACTTATAAGATAGATTTTGGAGACAAAATAATTTGTCACTAAAGAGATTTTAGGTGACCAGATTTTGACGCCTTAAGTTTGCCATGTAACAGTTTATGTGACAAAAGTAAATTTGTCACGTAAAATAACCTGGCGACAAATATTTTGTAACCAAAGTCCCGTCACCTTGTGTTTTAGGTGACCAATACAAAATATTTGTCACCTTAGACTTGAGGGTATAGGTGACAAACATTGTCACCTAATATTTAAGCTGGCAAATAAACTTTTTTAGGTGACCAATTCATTTTGTCACCTAAAGTGTGATTTCTAATAATGACTTTTCTAATGTCAACCATCCACCATCAGATTAAAACTTGATTGATCTGGAATCTTACTGGAAAATTATGCATCTTGACCAAGTCATTCTATAAGTTAATGCTCAAAAGTCTATCAGATTCTTTTTTTCAGCCTGCTAGCTACTTACAACTTGCTTTCCATTGTAAAATAAATGTATATCTATATATTTCCCTCTCTAAGGCCCTGGCCCAGACATAATATCAATTCCTTATTATGTGGCTTCTGTAGGGGCACTTCACCCTTAAAAGCAGGTTCAAAGAAACTGATACATGCAGGAGTAGGAGAAGATTGGTGTGAACTCATTTTAAAAGAAAATATTATCGAAAATGGAGATATTAATTAATTAATTTAATGGAAGCTAGTTGCATGATAATTGAGTGGCTATAAACATTGTTTATATTTGCAAGGTACATGAAATTTGGCCTTCATAATGGTTTTGGGCTCCTACTCCTAAGCATTTTCACATAGTTAGTCCCACATCTATTCTATAATCAACAAAATGCTGGCAAAGGAGCCAAAATTGTCAACTACGTGACTTATAGAAGTTCATGTGGAATCTTCCGGCACTTTGATCTACTCCAAATTTTATAATATTTTTTTTTAAACAAATGGGGAAACATACTGTTGGGCCCTACATTTTCAGTCAACATGTTTACAACTTGCATACAACAACTTGGTACTAACAACTTGAGTTGTCCTATTTACATCTTGGTTATTTGCAGGTTGAGCTCTTTGTTACGTTGGTCCTATTTTTTAGGGAATGTGTCAAAGCAGGCGAAGACTGATTCAACCACGTTTCCTCAGCAATGGATCACTATCTTCTCCTCAACAAACAAATGCGGATATATCTCCACAAGATCAGCCTTAATCCCGAGTTTTAAGGACCATCTTTTCTTTTTGTTAATTAGTTTTATTTGAGGTATAAAAGGAAAACACACACTGTATTTTCACACACGTTCACTCTAGCCTAAGCTCCCTTTGAATACGCTCTTAGCATTGTAATCATCAAAAACACATAGTAAACTTACGGTCAAGGCAGGTACCAAATCCTCCCGGGATTTTATGCCGGCGAACAAGTTGTTCAAGGGCTTTCCCTAGTCAACAAACATCTTGTGTCCGTCTCCATTCAACTTGATAATCATTGTACCTAGATTCTTATCACTTTAGTCATTTTTCTTCCCTTCGAAATATACTTGTTGAAATTTGACCAAAACAATTTGGCGCCGTATGTGGGAAACTTTGATTATTCAAGTAGAAATGGCTAATCCGTCGTCCGGCAGTCAAGCTGGGAGTCGTCCACTTCCTGTTTCCAACGCCCAAGGCAACCCTCCTCCAAGTGCAGAAGCTGTCAATTTGGAGATAATGTCCAACATGGCGGACATGTTGAAGAAAATAGGCGATCAGTTGGATGGTCAGAGCATACGAACGCCATGATATTCAGCGCCATTGATAGCCTGCGTAAAGGGAAGCAAGTTGAAACTCAAGTATCTACTCCATTTTCACCTTTACTTCCTAGATCTTTGTTTGGTGCAGGTACGGGACCAAGCCATGTCGGGGATATTCCTATGACTAATACCTTGCCAGCAGAGAGCACGATCGTGGCGTCCATTCCAATCGAACAACCAAGATTCGACCTACCGGTGGCCAACTGCTTATTTGTCATCTTGCTACACCTATGCTACACCCCCAATGGGGCAAGCAGGAAATTTATTTAATGCTTTTGATACTTCTGCATCTCAGTTTAATAACAATCCTCTTTTCACAGAGAGTCAACTTGTTAAGGAAATGCAGACTATCAAGGATTTGCTTCGAAGCATACCCGGAGTCAACATGTCGTACCACCAAGTTTCTCCAACTTGCTATAATGAATCTCATTTTGTTCCATCAATAGCTAGTGTGGAGATCCCTAAGAAATTTGCAGTCCCTCACATGAAGAAGTATGATGGAAGCACCGACCCCGCAGAACATGTGTTGCTGTATCAGGAATCAATGGATATCATAAGTATCCCCCTATGTTTAAAGAAGCGTGTTTTTGCAGGGGCTTTGGCTCTACTTTGTCAGGACCAGCCTTAAAATGGCTAACAGGGCTCCCTCTAAACTCTATTTCGTCTTATGCTCAACTTGTCAATATGTTCATTAAAAAATTTTCGTGCAATAGGGCATTTAACAAGTTGACTAGTGATCTCTATAGAATTGTGCAACAGCCTAACGAAAATCTTAAAGAGTATTTGCACAGGTTTAACAAGGAGGCAGTGACTATACCCAACTTGGATGTGTCCACCGCTACGGAAGCATTCCGTATCGGCTTGAAGAAGAGCTCATTGTTCTATAACGAGTTGGTGATGACCCCTGCGAAACAACTTGAAGAAATCAGAACCAGGGCCTTGCCTTTCATCAGATTGGAGGAAGACAGCTTGGCGATGGGGAAGTCAACTGGGAGGACTCCTACTCCTCTATTTGAGCCTTCTGACAGAAAATCGGATTCCCATCACTATAAGTCCAACAGGGGCAAACCCCCTGTTAAATCTGAATCTTCTAAAATTCATGTTGTAGATGATGATCAAGAGGGAGATGATAATGATTATCCAAAAGTTTCTGAATACTGCTTTTCTGTAGACATTGCAGGAATCTTGTGCGCCATAGGAAATCTTGGAGATAAAGCAAGGTGACCCAAGAAGAATGACCAGCCAACAACTTGGAAGGACAAGTCCAAGTGGTGCGCATTTCATGAGGATTTTGGGCATACTACCGAGAATTGTTTTGCCTTGAGGAAGGAAATTGCTCATCTACTGTCCAAGGGTCTTCTTAAGGATTTGTTGGGCAAGAAGAGGGTCAGAAGTGAGTCTAAAGAGCCTGATTCAGGGGAGCAGTCCAGACCCGAGAAAGTTGCACCGCCTCCGGCTACCAAGGTAGTAAATGTCATTTCAGGTGGATCTCATATTTGTGGAACAACTTACTCTGCAGCCAAGCGTCATGCCAAAAGTTCTAAGGAGGATCACTCAGAATTGCCTTCAAGATGTCGGGGCTTCACAGATGGTCATGTTATTTCCTTTGAAGACGAAGATAAGGACGACACATTAGATCCTCATCATGATGGTCTAGTTGTTCAGGTGCAGATTGCCAACTGTGTGGTCAAGAGAATCCTTATTGATGGCGGGAGCTCAGTCAACATAATTTTCACTCATGCTCTTGAAGATATGGGTATTCCTTTGTCTGAAGTTGTGAAGAATTCATCCGTGCTGGTAGGGTTCAGTGGGGAGATAAAGCAAACAGTCGGGGAGATCAAGTTGCCCATCTATTTGGAGGGTATGAATGCTATGGAAAGATTCTGCGTGATCGAATGCTCTTCCTCGTACAATGTCATTTTGGGAAGACCTTGGATACACAACATGAAGGCCGTGCCGTCAACTTATCACCAGTGCGTCAAGTTTCCAACACCTTGGGGTGTGGCCAAGTTGAAGGGAAACCAACAAGTCTCCAAAGAATGCTACAAGGTCAACATGAAAGCAAGTTCAACCCCTCAGCAAGCATAGCAATTAAAGAAGAAGGCCCAGGATGTTCTTGAAACAGTGGAGCATGAGACAAAGAGCGTTCATGTTGATGCATCGAATCCTGAGGCCCAAGTGCAAGTTGGGACAGACCTCCCATCCGAAGTCGAGGAGGAGCTGATTGAGTTCTTAAAAAGCCAGAAATGTTGTTTTGCATGGAAACACGAGGACATGACGGGGATAAGCAGGGACATCATTACTCACAAGTTGAACATAGATCCCACCATCTTCCCTGTTCATCAGAAAAGAAGGAAGTTTGCTCAGGAGAGGAACCAGATCATAAAAGATGAAGTTGAGAGGCTTTTGAAGTCCAAGATGATCAGGGAAGTTCAGTACCCAAGGTGGTTAGCTAATGTTGTGGTGGTAGAGAAAAGAAATGGCAAGTGGCGAGTGTGCGTGGACTTTGCTGAGACTTGAACAAAGCACGCTCCGAAAGACCCATTCCCTCTTCCTCATATCGATTCTCTAGTTGATGAGACAGCTGGCCACGACGTCTTGACGTTCATGGATGCGTCTTCAGGGTATCAACAAATTCAAATGGAGCCTTCAGACCAAGAAGATACGGCGTTCATGACTCCGGAAGGTATATATTGTTACATTTCTATGCCATTTGGTCTTAAAAATGCAGGGGAAACTTATCAAAGGCTGGTGAACAAGATGTTCAAAGATCAACTTGGCAAGACGATGGAAGTCTACATAGATGACATGGTGGTAAAATCCAAGCATATGGAGGATCATGTTGAGCATCTCGCTGAGGCGTTCAACATCTTGAAAGCTTTCAACATGAAGCTCAATCCAGCAAAGTGCAACTTTGGTGTTAGGGCAGGTAAATTCTTGGGATATATGGTGACCAAAAGGGGGATTGAAGCCAGTCCCGAGCAGATCAAGGCTATTCTCAACTTGGAATCTCCCAAGAACATCAAAGACGTCCAAAGGTTAACAGGTAGAGTGGCTGCTTTGAATAGGTTTATATCTAAATCATCTGATAAGTGCAGGTTATTCTATGAAGTGCTAAGAAAGAACAAACTCTTTCAATGGACTGACCAACATGAAGCAGCTTTTAAGCAACTTAAAGAATATTTGATGACGTCACCCCTACTTGCCAAACCAGAGCATGGTGAGCACCTTTATTTATATTTGGTTGTATCTGAAAATGCTGTTAGCGCAGTATTGGTGAAGGAAATCCAAGGTGAACAACATCCTGTATACTATGTAAGTAAGTCTCTATTGGACGCTGAAACAAGGTACTCTCATCTTGAAAAATTAATATTAGCCTTAACTACTGCTGCTACAAAATTGCGTCATTATTTCGAAACACATTCTATAACTGTTAGAACTAATTATCCTGTAAGGAATGTGTTGAGAACTCCAGAGATGTCGGGCAGATTGGCCAAGTGGTCGGTCAAGTTGAGCACTTATGATATTTCGTATGAGCCAAGAACAACCATCAAGTCTCAGGCCCTAGCCGATTTCGTAGCCGACTTCAGTCCCAGTTTACAACCCGAGGTGGAACTGGAAGTACAACAACTTGAAGGTAAAACTATTCCCAGATTTTGGACATTGTTTACAGATGGAGCTTCAAATTCCAAAGGAATTGGCTTGGGAATAGTCCTAAAATCCCCTCAAGGTGATATCATACCTCAAGATGTATCTTGTGAATTCAGTGCAACTAATAATGAACTCGTGTCCTTGGACACGAGCTTTTACTAGTATCTAATATGTAACAACAGTTACATAAACGATGTAAAAATAATTATTTCCTCTGTTATACTTCAAAAGTCCTATCATAGATGTATCTAAACGATGTAAAAATAATTATTCCTCACTTAAAGAGTCCTATCATAGGATTTCATGCTATATGTACTTTCTAATTTATGTGAAATAATTATAAATTTTACTTTCTGATTTTATTTCATCTGTGCAACATTAAGAGGGAAAAAAGAAAATTGCAAATTTCCTCTCTTTTACAAAAACACTAGCTACATATAATGGACACACACAACCTGAATTACAACACCACGATTACAGTTCATTGAAGACGCAAAGTTCATCTACTTTTTTTTTTTTTTTTACAATTTTTACATACACAGAAGAAAGGCAGTCACCTTTTTAGAGTTTCAAATGAGAACCAAAAATTTTATCCACCGAAGAAAGACAGTGTATAGCTGAGTTCATGCTTCCAATCACAAAGGTGGGCGGATTGTCAACAACGGACTAGCTGAAGCTTCCAAAAAGTGCGGAGTTAGCAAAAAGTGCGGAGTTAGCATATTCACCTTTAGTGCTCCATCCAGACAACATTGCATATGCAGGAAAGTCATTTATTGTCCATAATAGTGAAGCTCGTAAAGTAAACAACTCGTTCCTTGATGTATCATAAGTTGATATACCATCTTCCCACAATTCCTTCAACTCATCAATTAACGGTTGGAGATACACATCCATCTTGTTGCCCGACCCTTTTGGGCCTTGAGTAAGCACCGACAAGAAAAAATATGATTGTTTCATGCATAACCAAGGTGGAAGATTGTATGGCATAAGCACAACCGGCCAAGTACTGTGAGATATAGTCATTGTTCTGAAAGGATTAAATCCGTCAGATGCTAATCCCAATCTAACATTCTGAATTTCACTTGAAAATAATGGATAACGTTCATCGAATCCCTTCCACGCATGAGAGTCTACAGGATGCCTCAGCACACCATCGTCTATTCTTTTCTCGGCATGTCATCTCATGAGTGTCGCGGTCATAGATGACCAATACAACCTTTACAACCTTGGCTTTAAGGGAAAATATCATACTTTCTTCATCGCTACCTGCTTGGGAAGTTTATTCTTGCCACTTGTTTCTGTACCTTCATCGCTACCCCCTTCTTCTTGTTGCTTATATCTAGAGGCTCCACAAATTTCACATTTAGTAAGTTTTTCAGTTTCATTTCGAAACAACATACAATGATTAATGGACGCGTCCCATGTTTTATAACTAAAACCCAAATCTGCAGTCATCTTGTATGCCTCACGATAGGAACTTGGCACTTTTGCTGACTGAGGCAATGCCCTAATGAAATTTTTTAATAAAGAAGTAAATCCCTTATCGGCCACTCGATAATTAGCCTTCCAGTGCATAAGTTCTACAATAAATGAGAGTACTGTAAACTTATCACACCCTTCCTAAAAGGCTTGATCAGCATCTCTCAAAAGTCTAAGAAACTTTGCGGTGGCGGCATCTGATTGTACGATTTCTTCAATTCCTGGCTGGTTACTATCCGGCATACCCATCCCTTCATGTACCATTCGCCTCATACAATCTTGCACGCCCAATTCAATTTCAATGCCATCTTCAGTTGTCCTATCATTATTATCATTCTTATACGCCGAAATGTACTCTTCCTCGTGCCTAGTCTAATTCTTGTAATCTTTTTGAAATCCCACTTCATTACAATGTGATTTCACGGTTGCACGGTCTTTTTGGTAACGATTTGCGCATTTTTTACAAGGACAATATATTTCGTTAACACCAACAGAATTTTTTGAGAATGCAAAATCGAGAAAGTTGTCAACCCCAGACATATACTCATTTGAAATCCGATTATCCAAATCAATCCAACTTTTGTCCATATATGACTTGATATTTTTAACGTTAAAATACAACCTATATATATGATCGAGAGACACAAATTTTAGAATAAAAATAAACTCATAAACAAACATAGTCTAAATATGTACAACTTTTAGCTCGATATAGATAATATACATTGTTGGAGCCTAGCCTATTAGTCGAGCTTGGGCCCATGATATAGTATAACCCCATGACAACATTCATTCGTTCTCTCTCACAAGCCCCCCCCCCTAATTGAGAAGCTAATAATATGTAACGTGATATAAATGATTCATGTAGTAGCATTAAGGGATGATTTCAAATCCAATGACTAGCTATATGATTACTACAAGGATGAACCCAATCCAGAATAGGAACTATAAAAGAAAATACCTAGTAAACCGATCACAAGAATACCAGTTACAGTACCTATTATCTAAAGAGGAATCCTTCCA
Source organism: Adenophora triphylla var. japonica (assembly GCA_022495995.1). NCBI lineage: Eukaryota > Viridiplantae > Streptophyta > Magnoliopsida > Asterales > Campanulaceae > Adenophora > Adenophora triphylla. The sequence goes on along the minus strand of JAFEMH010007168.1, from coordinate 12,359 downwards.
GTACTATTGCATTCTATCCCATCGTATCACATTTGATTGAATATTCAATAAAAAAAGGCCAGTCCATTTCGACAAACGACCCACACCCAAGTTCCATAGCTTTTGGGCCGCTATCCCGATCGACCCCCCAGCAGGGGCCCTTTTGGGAGTATAACAAACCCAAAATGAAATAGGAAATGCAGGAACTAATCACATCAAATGTTTCCTAGACATGAAACCTGAACCGGAAAGTGAGTGAAGCACAAACAGACTATGGAAACAAGTTAGAAGTAAGAACATTCAAACACGAATAACATCAAACATTTTAACCAGTTCTACTTAACAAAAACCATAAGTTCAGTGGCACAAAAAGCAATCCCGTCCCCATCGAAGGTACAGAATACTGAAATTGAAATCAAAATTATAACTATGTAAACTAGCAATTTGCTTCAATTACAGTCAACAACAACAACAATAGTACCAGTGACGAATAAAGAATAACATCAACGGCAAAAAACACGCAACAACGGAATAAGAACAACGACAACGGCAACAGCAACAGCAAAAATTAAAAGTAAATCAGAAAAGGAGGAAAGAAATGTATACCTGCTGATTCGTTGTTGATCGAAGAAAACACGTGGCTAGGTTTTGGAGCTCAGGCGAAGACCGGAGAAATCGAACTTTAAGAATTCCGGCAAGGCGATTTCGGGCGTTGTTGGTGGCGGTGAACAGAGAGAGAGGGAACGCCGATTTGGGGAGAGGAGAGAGAGAGAACGGAGCTAGAGCTAGGAAGGGGATTGTTGGATTGCCCTAGAGGAGAAGAGAGATGGTTTTTGCGTGAAACTGAGAGTTGGAAATTTGGGTTCCCGGTATTTATTACTATATATGACTGATATAATACGCCGTCGTAAATATTGTTCGCTATTTACGGCGGATGCGTGTTAACCGCCGAATATACTTACCTATTTACGGCGGATACTAATATACCGCCGTATATAACTTCAATCTCATATACGTATATGTCAAACATACGTATACAACGTATTTACGGCGGCTTAAAACGCCGTATATAATAAATATATACGGCGGTTATGTATACCGCCATTTATATTATTTATATACGGCGGACGCGTATTACCCGCCGTATATAACTAATATATACGGCGGGCGCGTATTACCCGCCATAAATGACTGCCGTAAATAACCAACTTTCTTGTAGTGGTTATTAAATTTAAAGATGTTGATGTGCTATGTAAGTTTACACCTTAGATAGCGCTTTATAAAAGCTCTATCTAAGGTATGTTTCCTAAGATCCAATCTGTACTCATGATAAGAGAAATTACCCAATACAAATAAGGTCACTCGTACTTGTACCCAAAACGAATTATTTGTACACTCCACTCCCAAGTGAAATTATATACTCTCACTATCCTCTATCACTCTCTTTCCTATCTTGCATTCAACCATAATCTAGACTCCTCTCTTGCTTCTGGTTTTTCCTTGAATACAACAATGGCTCATCCTCCCTTTTTGTACTTGAGAGTTGACCATTCACTTACCCCTAGAGACTTGATTAATTGGATAATGTACATGTTTATCCACGCATACAGTTTACCTTCCCATACATGCACCACCAAGTACAAATGTACTCAACATCCTTGGTACATGTATTGATAAAACCAATGCAAATCCATCCCTCTTTGATTCTCAAAGTGAGGAGCATTTTCAACAACCGCGCCAGACGTTGAAGAGACATCGAAGGGGTTGCAAAATACTTTTGATTTATGATACAGGCAAATCAAATATCTGAAGATCTCGTAACATGCTCTTATTTTTTGAAGTCAAAGACCTTATTGTCGAGGAACCTCACAAGGAATTAAATTATAGAGCAGCCATGACCAAGTCCATTTCCAAAAGTCAATGCTAAATATTTATTTGATTTATATTTTGAATCAATTTTTATTTCACGATCTACAACTTGCAAAACATAACTCAACTTCATTTTCATATATCTATTGCCATCTTAAGAGATAAATCGCACCAATTCGTCTGCAAGAGAGAGAGAGAGAGAGAAAGAGAGAGAGATGGAAGGCCACAAGCATTTCAGTCACAATCACAGCCTCAATCAACACCAGATTCCCCAAGGTACAGAAATCGCATGCTCAGGCTGCAAATCAACAGCCACTGGCACTGTATATGTATGCTTGCCATGCAATTTCTATCTTCATGAAAAATGCTATGGTGCTACCCGCTCACTCAAACACCCATCTCACCCTTCTCATCCTTTGACTTTAGTCCCATATCCAACTTACCCCTCCAATTCCTTCTACTGCAATACATGCACCCTAATGGGAACTGGCTTTTCCTACAGCTGTTCCAGTTGTGAATATGATCTCCACATTCAATGTGCTTATAACAACTTGTCATACCAAACTATCGCTCCCCCAAATCAAACTCCAACTTTAATCCATCTGCAGCCCATTCCCAATGCATCACCAAACGCTTACATGACTCATCAAGCAGTTAATTCTCAAGTTCGTGATGCCGAGGATCTCGCAGACCAACTTGCAGCAGCTCAGATCGCGGCTAAAATAGCGGCACAGGGCCGACAAAATGCACTCGATTTATTGGATCCACCGGGCACAAAGTATGAGTATAAGTACGACTATCTTATTTAGCTGCAATCATTTGATCCAAATTTCCTGCAACCTTTTGTGTACTTTGCACAAGTGATCTATATTGACCTGATTGATTAAATGAGATCATCCAAGAATTTAGCCTATTAGATCACCAGCCTACATAAAATTTGTACTGGAGATTTTAACTTAGGCTCATAATCGTTTAAGTTTTATTTGTAACATGTCTGTTCTTTCTATTATTTCTGTTCTTTATGTGGTCTATATTGAATTACAAGGATTGTAATGCAAGTCTTTAGAGATTGTATTTGCTTTTGGGACTATTATCGAAATAAAATTATTTTACATTTATTATTTCAGTAACAATATACAAAAATTAAAGAGACTGTAGAAATGTGGTTTTCCATTTTCCTGTTATGAAACAAATGATTTTATCTCTTTGCAGAAAATTAGAAAATATTTCTTTTGTGGTTCATAAAGAAATTTATGAAATTATAAATTTCATAAATTATTTCATAAAGAAATTTAGCCTATTCAGATTTTTTGAACTACACAATATGTTTGTATAATATTATTTCATAAAGAAATTTTGCCTTCCTGTCAATATGAAATTATACAAATCTATAAGCAATGAAGTATCCCCTGTCTCAGATTCTTACGTTCATTTTTGGTCTATTCCAAAGTAAGATTTCTAGTTGCTTTATTAATTAAAATAGACAATGATACCTACTTGTCACTATCACAACAAAAACTCCCTACCCACTTTCTCTATCCAATTTTACTTTTTACATTCATAACATTTATTTTTTCTTAATTTCTGTGTAAAGTCAAACAAGGAACCTTATTGTGGAGGAGGGAGTATTAACTCACTACTAGAAAAAGCATTTTGGGTGACAAGTCTATGGAGACAAAGAAGTATATGGTCACCTAAAAGACCACTAAGCGACAAATCATGAAATTGGTCTTAACAAGGGAATGTCTCGCGACAAATTCTTTGGTGACAAAAGTTTTGTCACCTCATATAGGTTTTATGCGACAAATACAGTAATTGGTGACCTAAAAGAAGTTTTGGTTACCATACCTTTTGTAACCAATGTTGGCAGAATTACAATTATAGAAGGAAATAAAATTACAGAAACTGAAAATACAATTATAGAACAATAAACTGTAAAAAACAAAACGGCAGTAACGGAATTTGTTGGGCACGAGTCTTGATAAATCAGTCTCCTTAATACACTTCAATTCTTATATCTATTTTCATTCACGGCCCTGAGCATAATGCCTGGTTCTGTGAGAGGGTCTAAGAATTGAGCCTCACACAATTCTCCTCCAAGCGACCAAACTTTCTCTCACATAGGCGATTATTATAAGTAACATGTATTACCCCCACTCGGCAATTCCGAAGAGTAAGAATCATTAAAAGCTATAAACTTAATCTTTTCTTTCGGGATGTCACTTAAGGAATGGGATTTGGGTTGGTTCCCCCACGTTGCCACTACAAGTATTTTAACAGTTAGTTTGTCCCTTTGAAAACCTAGATCTTGGGATCTCCAGTCAAATAGGTTGGGTTTTCCGTTGTGTTTAACTTCTCAAGAGGCTTTAGGGTCTCTTAACGCCTTCTTTTTTCTTCTCATCCCATTACCAATGTCAATCTTTCAACTACCTTTTTAGTTAACCCTTTGGTTAACGGATTCGCTAAATTATCTTTTGACTTCGCATAGTCAATAGATATAGTACCAATTGAGAGTAGTTGTCTTATGATATTATGTATACGACGTATATGTCTGTACTTACCATTGTACATGTTGCTTTGTGCCCTACCAATTGCAGATTGGCTATCACAATGGACACAAATTGCTGGCACGGGCTTCGTCCATTTTGGAATATATTCTATAAATTGGCGTAGCCATTCAACTTCTTCACCTCTTCACCACACTTATACAATGCTATAAAATCTGATTCCATAATTGATATGGCTATAACACTCTGTTTAGAAGATTTCCATGATATAGCTGCACTTGATAATGTGAATATATATCCACTTGTAGACCTAGAGTCTTTGATATCTGATATCAAGTTAGCATCAGTATATCCTTCAATCACAACTGGATGTCTAGTATAAATGTAATCCATAATCACTATATCTTAAGTAACTTAGTACTCTCATAATACCCTTCCAATGGTCTGTCCTAGGATTACATGTATACCGACTCGGTTTGCTCACAACATAAGGAATATCTGACCTTGTTAAATTTCTCTAGAATTTTATCCACATAATGTGATTGTCTCATTACAAGTCCATCAGGTAATCTAGAAATTTTCACCAAAAGGATCATATCCGTTAAACCCATATCTTTCATGTCAAACTTAGAGCTCAACATATTCTTTATGGATTTAATCATTTTATCACAGCTTCCTATGATAAGCATGTCGTCTACATAAAGACACAAAATGACAGCCATTTTCCGTGTTTTTGATATAGACACATTTGTCACATTCATTGATTTTAAATCCACTATTAAATGTCGCTTTATCAAACTTTTGATGCCATTGTTTTAGTGCTTGTTTGAGGCCATACAATGACTTCAATAACTTGCATACTTTATTTTCTTTCCCTTGCGCAGAAAAACCCTCTAGTTGTTAAATGCAAATATCCTCTTCTAATTCTCCATTTAGAAAAGCAGTTTTTACATTCATTTGATATACTACAAGATTTCGCAATGCTGCAATTGCAAGTACAATCCTAATTGACGTTATTCTCGTAATAAGAGAATACGTGTCAAAGTAATCTAGGCCTTCCTTTTGTTGTAACCTTTAATTACAAGTCTAGCCTTGTACTTATCAATTATTCCATCCACCATTCTTTTTCCTTTGAAAATCCACCTATATCCTAGTGGTTTACTTCCTGGAGGAAGATCTATTAATTACCAAGTGTGATTTTGCAAAATGAAATCAATTTCACTCTTAATGGCCTCTTTGCACAAAGGTCCTTCGGAAGAGCTCACGACTTCTTTATTACTTTGTGGCTCACTTTTTAGCAAGTAGGTTAGAAAATCCGGGTCATAGGATTTTTCTACCCTAGATCTTTGCTACGTCGAGGTTCCATCTCCTCTTCTTCACTTCTATCTTGAATGTGTTCTTCTTCTATTGAATGTTGTACCCTTGTTGATGAGCTTGCCTCATTTCTTAACTTACATGGGAACACATTTTCAAAAAAAAGACACATTCCTAGATTCCATTATATTATTCTTGTGTATATCTTGAATTATTGATTCATACACAAGAAATCTATAAGCACAACTATTTTGTGCATATCCAATGAATATGCAATCAACAGTCTTAGGTCCAATTTTCCCCCTTTTAGGTGGAGGTATGGCTACCTTCACAACACACCCCAACATTCGCAAGTGTTTGTAACATGGCTCTCTTCCATGCCATATTCATATAGGCTCTATATTAGTTTCTTTCGATGTACCTTATTTAACACATAATTTTCCGACAACACGGCTTCTCCCCACATATTAGAAGGTAATCCCGAACTTATCAACATGGCATTCATCGCTTCTTCTAATGTCCGATTTTTACGTTCGGCAACACCGTTTTGTTGTGTGAGGACCCCGACCCGGAACCTACACGTGTCCCGAGCTGGAGCGTCCTCAAACTAACCCAAAATATCCTATACTTTTAAAAACTTTTATTTAACTTTCAAATATAAAAACAATTGTTAAAAAAAACCATTTCGAAATAACTCTACACCTTTTCATCAAGGAGTAATAGTTGACTAACTTAAGAAGTAAGAAACTAATTTAGTTACAAAAGGGCATTGGTTATAACATAAAATTAAGATTTATAAATACAACCTCCATACGTGAATTATACAAAAATACACTATCTACACCAATCTAAACATAACCCGACAATTCCCAAAATACCACTTCTAAACTCCTTTCCGCCCTTACTTGGCCGGTCCACCTGTCTCGGAATCTAAAACAGTAAAGGGAGAGGGGTGAGAATAAATCTCAATGAGCTATTATGGATGCAACAAGATGCCATACAAGATGCAACACGTAGCATGGCAACACATAATCAGGCACATCTCACATATTAGTAAAACAGTAAACACATTCCGTTACCTTTGTTTACCTTTTCCGTCTGAACAATAAGTCGTATAACTGTGGGTATCAATACTCCACTATGTCTGTGAATGCATATCCACCAGACCCAATATCATGTAACCGAGACAGGTTATGCTTATAACTCATCTCTCGTGAACCGCTTAGGCATATTCACATCTTATAAAACCCGTCTCTCGTGGAAGATATAAGACATCGCATTCCTATGAACCGACCGCACATATCCATAGAAGCCGAACCCCGCCCGTCAGGGCCGCAGAGAGGGGGAGAGGTCACAGGTATGATGAATCTTCAATCACTTAGAGAACAAATCAATAACTGATTGAAATCCATTATACCCCCCATTCACATTAAATATCAACACGTTCAAGCACATGATAGTTACTTGAGATAATCCACAAATCGGGATAACAATATAACAATGCCAAATAATCCACAAAGGGGATAAACAATATAGCAACATGGTAAAATATACTCATGTTCAACCAACATCATAATGCAACATTTAAGTAATACACTATGCATGATATCATCAGAAAATATGAATGATAACAATTAAATCCACAAAGGGGATAACCATACTACCACATAGTAAACACATCCACACATTGGGATAACATAACAATTTGTCAAATATTCCACACTTGGGGAGCCACATAACACTTGCCAAATAATCCACAAAGGGGATAAACAATATAGTCACATGGTAAAATAGAATATCTGGAAATGATCATTACATATTTAGTTATAAAACCAACTCCATTTGAGAGATCACCTAAAAATACTCAATTTGGGCTCTTGAACCATCCAATTTCGAGTCCGTATGAATTTACTATGATTTATTCAATTTCCACTCAACTTCTAACGTACAATACTACCTGCTGTAACCAAATCAGATTTTTGGGACATAAGGATAACTTCTTTAGCTATGAAACCATCATATTCAGAAAGTACTCAGAAAAACACCCAATTTAGACCCAAGAACCATCCGATTCCGATTTAATATGATTAAGTTATGACCATCACAAGATTGCTAAACGAAGTGCAGTTCGAATTGAAGTTAGGATTTCTGGGGTCTTGGGCGACGCGCCCAAACCTCTTGGGCGACCGCCCAAGAGGGTTTTCAAGGAAATGTGAGTTTACGCCGGCATGGGCGGCCGCTCGGCCCCTTGGGCGACCGCCCAAGCCTCCTGCCAGCCCAAACTTAGGTTTTTAACCCCTTTTTCCCTAGTTCTTCCTTCCCTCTACCATTGATTATTCAAGAACACCCAAGAACACCTTCATTTCACCAAATCCCAAACAAACATGTAAACTTACAGCCAAGTAATCCTAGATCATTTTCCAAGAACATTAACCTCTTTCCATTTCATTAACCAAGCACTCAACTCTTATAAAGTTCCCAACCAATTCATTACCTCATTTCAAGCTAAATCTCCTAATTTAACTCCACCCATTTCATAAATAAATTCTTCAACTTCCAAGAAGGTTTCTAAAGCCTCAAACAACCATTATAAAAATCAATCACAACATCAAATATTTTATGAGCATACAAAGAAAGGAAGTCATAATAACTCACTTTGGGATTTTAGAATGGAAGGAAGATCTTCTTGGTTTGACTTGATCCTCTAGATGATCCATCTTCAAAAACACCCTTAGATTTGGATTTGGAGGAGAAATGCCTTGGCTTCCAAAGCTTGGGAGGAGGGAGCTCCCATGGAGTCTAAGGCTTCACTAAGGTTCTCCCATGGAGAATGATAAGAAAGAAGATGAAGAAGAGTGAGGGAGGAGGTAAGAGGGAGTAGGGAAAATAAGTGAGGAGGATGATTGAGGGGGAGGGGGCCGGATGGAGGGAGTAAGGGGGAGAGGAGAGAGGGGACACTTGGGGGGGATTGGAGTGAAGAGGGAATTGGCCCCCCTCTTCTAAAGGCTTCCACAAATTAAATCAACCTTTACCCAAATAATTCATCCCACTCAATTAACCTCCTTGCACTAATTATCTTATTTCCATTTTTATTATTTCTTCAAGGTTCTTAATTAATGTCTACTAAATTCATAAAAGATTCTAAATTTACTTCTCACCCAAATTATCTTAAATTAAGAATTTAAAGACATAATTGAACACATAAAATAAATATAAATATTAAAAGCATCTAATATAATATTTAAAAATTAATGCCTAGGGTTGGGGTCGTTACATTCACTCCCCCTTAAAGAAAATTCGTCCCGAATTTAACTGTTACACTCCTAACTGTTCAACCTGCCTCGGTTACTTATGTATAACTCAAACTCCAATTCTTAAATAGTCTCTTCAATAGTGATTCTTCCCACGATTCCTAATTCCATTAATAATACGATATCACAACCTACTGTTCTACGAATATCATGCAATTATCACTAATCCGAATTCTCACGACCTCAATAAAAGTATAAGTAAATGAAAGTATTACAACTTATCTCACCCAATACATCACAATATTGTATTTAAACTTTAATAATCTATAAGCTGCTCCAAGTCAGTCTATGAGTCAAATCACCCCAACAATTTAGAGATCGATATTTTCTTCCCGAACCACACCTCATAAGGTTTTATCTAAATGCTAGAAGGATAACTGCTATTATACGCACTCAACCTCCGGGAACCATAAGTCCTATTGACCATTAACATCCATTGTACATACCCGTAGTATAACATCAACAATACGAAATTATCCCTCAAATTTTTCACAAAGTCAAACTTAATAGCATCCATACATTCTAAAAGGATCTTTCCCAATTGATGTCTATCCAATCCATTTAATACTATGGGGTTTATACCACTAAACGATCCCCTAACATAAATGAGGACTTAATCAAAGAATTGCATCACTATAAACATATACAATGAGTAGAAAATACAATCAACTTTCTATAAACAAAACAATATTCAAATTGCACCACTAAACGATACCCATCATTTTAATACTCTTAAGTTCAATCCTAGAACTCTAAGTATTTTAATAAATCTTTTAATGTCAACATTCTATTATTACCATTCAATGTTCCAATCATGTTCAGTACTAGGGACAAATCAATATTCAAATTGAATGGTTGGCCGCCCACAACGGAGCTGATCCAACTCCAAAACAAAAACCGAGTCTACTGCGACTTCCACATTAATAACTTCACAATTTATCAATTATTTCTCGGATCACTACTTTTAATACAATTAATCATTATAGGGAAACTAAGTTGCCTTTCCACTAGCTTCTGCACAAATTACATTTTTAGGATACCAAATCTTTCAGAAATTCACAACATCTTTCAAAATTTCAAATGGTAATATAAAAAGAGATCCAAAGAGACCCGAATGGTTTACTTATTTAAAACCGGCCCATACCAGTTTTAATTAACTAAACCACTCAGAAATTTCAAAGGATGGATAAGCTAACAAAATAACTCGAGTGATTTAATTATCTACAACCGTCCCATACCAGTTGTAGATAGTTAAATTACTCGCAGTCTTAATGTACACAAAACGGTTCATCGACCTTATTAAATAAATTATCCCCCGAAGGGTACAAATGCTCACACCGAAATTCAACACACAATTTCAATTGTTAAAACACAATTAGACAATTCCAACATAATACTCTTGTTGACCTCTATTTATAGTATAGCCACCATTCACAATATTTATACTTAACTAAATTCTCTTACAAGAAAACACAATCTCGCAATACTATTACTATCTCCGATAAATAACACTAAAACAATCGTTAAGATTATAACTGGTTAAATCATCCTCAATTCAATGATTCCTCAAGTTAAACATTCAACACTTTTACTTAATTTGAGTCATCTATTCTTTACCTTCGATATTGGAATTATACTTAATAACAACATATTGTAAACATCTAGTTTCCGAATCAAATACCATAATTTCTATATAAGAAAATAAAATTGGAACTCACCTAGATCAATTATCCCCAAATTTCAATTAAACATTAACGGTATAATCTAGCTTACCTCCCTATAACCATCAACAACTCAAAATCCGTATAACGTAATATCTCCCAAGCATCACACCAATCCCTTATGTGAGTTACGCAACTAAATCGACCTATAGGGTATAATCATCTTAAAGTATCCTTTCTTCCCATAAGATTCATCCTCATATTCCTTTCTCATTTAATGCAAATCGTCTTTCAAAATAACCATATACATGTATTATAAATTCCTGAAGTTGATCCCTATAAATCACCAATAACTACATCTATTATACTTCTTCATATTTACCCTATTTACCTTCCCATAACTAATACACAATCCACAAATCCAAACGGTCATACTAGATATAAATGTTGTCCTAAGTACCTCCTTAAAGCAATTATTTCTTGTAATTGTAGCACTCCGAAAAAATTCAACTAATAACCATTGAAAGTACCCTATTAGTTTCTAAGATCGATCATACAAATCATCAACAAGCGATAACGAATACTTATTCTTTACGAGTTACTAATTTGAGATCTCTATAACCTTATAATTAACCACCAAGTATCATCTTTTCTAAATACGGTAACAATTTATCCTTCATCGAGAATCGCTAAGCTAGTTATCTTCTTTATCAATTAATTTCTCAAGTTGAATCATCAATTCCATCATCCCACTTTGTATACTCTATCTAGGGATCCGAATACCGAAATAGTGACTTATCTCTACTCGGCTTCAATATCACTGGTATGATCGATGAAAATCCATTTTTGAAACTCACTTGCAAAACACCACTTAGTCAACTTATAGGGTGATATTACTTACAAAAATATCGATTTCCTATTCAATTTAGTAGCAAGACTTCAATCAATCTCTCTTTAGAGAATACTTATAGCACCTAAGGCAAAGATATATTAGTTCTATAAGATCTCTTACTCACGATAATTTATAACTCATAAAATCTCACTTAGACTATCACTTTCAATACTAGTCTCATATATCTAGTCTCCACCACGAGACACCAATGTATCAATACTTACGCAAGTTATACAACCAGAAACCACTCTTAATTAGGCCATACTTTCGACATTTACACATATATGACATAATAGCAAATAATGACTTATCCACCTCAACCACACACGGAGGCAAGTCAAACATAGATAAGGAGACTCGCTTCTTGCGACAGTCCTCCCCTAACACCACAACTACTCAAATAATTCAGGTCAATATAATCAAAAATTCTCGGATTGGTAACTCGACCAAATCCAACGGCAATACATGCCCACGTATGGATACTTCAAAACCACAACCACCCTGATAAACAAAATGATTCGAGGTACTCTCCCATAGGAGTATAACCTCCAGCACTTACGGAAACTTTTAGGTCAATTATGCAAATAACAATGAAATGTAATGCTACATGAGAACGAAATGAACGAGTTTGTAAAAGTATGTACCCTAACTCCTGAGGCAGGTAAAATACCCCAAATGATGGTGGAGGAATCTATCTTTCCATAACTCACCTTTCCTTGATTCCTTTGGTTGGTCATTATCCTTTTCTGTCATATAACAATTTCCTGCATTAAACCCTCGACGTAAGTTATCGCACACTCTCACTCAGCTAGACTCTGCGAGAACT